>VWZO01017847.1:117514-256997 GCA_013396975.1 Bucco capensis
GTTGGCCAGGACTGTTGAAAAATTATGGAGAGAGGCTTGGTGAGCTCCTTTGCCAGCTCCTTAAGTACTCTTGGGTGAATGGCATCTGGCCCCATAGACTTATGAGTGTCCAGGTGCAGAAGCAGGTCGTAAACCACCTCTGCCTGGATTATGTGGGGGTTGCACTGTTCTCCATCCTTGTCTTCAAGCTCAGGAGCCTGAATGCCCTGGGAGCAGTTGGTCTGCCCATTAAAGACAGAGGCAAAGACAACATTAAGTAACTCAGCCCTTTCCTCACCCTTGGTTACAATGTTCCCCCCCTCATCCAGCAAGGGATGGAGATTCTCCCCTGTTCTCTTTTTTTTGTTGGTGTATTTGTAGAAACTTTTTTTGTTGTCCTTTATGTCAGTGGCATAATGATGTATCAGTGTCTTTCACATTTTCAGTGATTCGGTGAGCATGTGGCTCAAACCTTCACATGAAATGAAAAATGCCTTTGGCTTATGAAAAGATGCTTAATTGGACACCTAATTTCCAACTGAGTCAGAATTTCAGAAAGGTTTTTAAGCATCAACTGCTTGAAGTAATCTAATGGCACCCAAGTGTCCTGACCTATGGCAGATTAAGTCTAATAAAAAGTCTACTTACAGAGAAAAAACAATGGCAAACAGCCTTTGAAGAGGCAAGAGATGTGTTGATTTGTTGATTGAAATGTATTTTGTTTTCATCATTTGCTAAAATTGATGTAATATTCAATCAAGAATGCTTAGGAACTTACTGATGGAAGCAGCTGGCAAGTGGGAAGGGTGGGATGTTGGATGATGAGGTGCATTACTGTGGGAATTGAGAAAAAAAGAAAAGATCAAAATGGAATCAGATAGAGTTTTAATCCTCTCACTTTGGAGAAAGAAACTCAGAGAAAAACACAATGTGAAAGAAAAATGGGGAAGAAATGAAAGTGAACCCAAGGCTGATGAAGGAGAAAACATCATAGAATATTTCTTCTCCTCCTTGCAGGATAAACTGTGAGCAATGAGGCTCACATCAGTCAACGGTCCAAGATCCCAGACCAATCTGTGTTTAGGATTACTGTCAATCAGAAAATTTCACTTCTACTCATTTGCTGTAAAGAAAAGTTAACTCTCCCCATTACAGAAAAGTCATACGTAAGAACAGGCAGATATGTATGTACAAAGACTTTGCTACAGAAAAGCACTCAAGGTCTCAATTTTTTCCATAGGTATCTAGACATCTGCCTTACACAGAGCTAAAAGAATGGATATTCTCATACCTTAAGAAAATACACTAGACTTGCAAAGGTTTTCCCAAAGACATTGAGCCAACCAGGTACACTGACACATGTAACTTCAAAAAAAGCAGATGCTGCTTTAGACTTGCTATTGTTTTCATCAGGTATGTGACAGTGAAAGTTAACTGAAATTATGTTTGTGCAGAAGAACAGATGAAGACAACTTAGCAAATTAAACAGTTACATATTGTGTCCTATTACATTAGACTAACATTTTATTTCTCCTTCAGCATATCACCTTCTGTTACTTCCTTTGACAAAAAGCAGTTCAGGACTAACAAATCCTTACAGCATGCACTGAAGATTGACTTTCAAAACATATGCAAAGGCTATATACAAGAGAAAACCTGCTTCTAACACTTCTTAAAACTGTTAAAGCTTTCAAGATAAATGTTTGTTAAACCTTGGGCTGTGGATCTGTATACTGTAGCTGGAAGAGGAAACAGAGCTCTGAACAAAAATACTGAATTTTTTCTTCTCTTTTCCAGCACAACTTTTAAATCAAATGCTGCTTCAAGATCCAAACAACTTTCCACCTATTTAGTCCAGAAACTAAATCAGACAATGAAAACAGAGACAAAACAATTCTTGGCATGACTGTTGATTTAATTTTTCTCTTATTACTCCAGTGCTCTGTTTTCCATTGAGCACTGATTGCCTTCACAACAGCAGTACTACCTTTTAATATTCTAAGGCATCAGGAAAGTTCTCCTGCCACTGACAGCACAAAACTCATTTGGAAACCTGTACACAGCATGAGGAGAATGGGGTCCAAGCAAAATCTGTGGAGAGCCAAGGGAATGACAAGGAGATTGTCTGCAGCACAAAGGACAACTAATCGTACATCTTAATGCTCTATACACAAAGGCATGTGAGGATAAGATCTAGCCTTGGTTACAGCCCTATAGTTAGGTATGTCAGAGAACAAAGACACATACATAAAATCAAGCTGAATTTGGCTCAATTTTCTCACAGGAGAAATACAATAAGAAATCTTGATTGTCTATCCAAACTGTAAGGACGCAAAAT
This sequence comes from Bucco capensis, assembly GCA_013396975.1. Lineage (NCBI taxonomy): Eukaryota > Metazoa > Chordata > Aves > Piciformes > Bucconidae > Bucco > Bucco capensis. Next base: position 119,832 of record VWZO01017847.1, read on the forward strand.
TCTCTAGCAATTGTAACATACCAACCTCTAAAACTTCACTCTATTTACTGCTTTGTTTATTAATGGGTCAAGAGATAGCATCACTCTTAAAAAAATCGAGTCACAGCCCATGACCTTGAACCCTTTTCTGTCTTCTCTGTCTTCCCAAGCACCTCTGCTCATATTCAAACACTACATAATTCATTTTAACTTAGCCTTATCAGGTTGCTGAATATGAATGTGAAATTCAGCTGGCTGTAAGTTGAAAAGAAATACTCAGTGCCTCCTTATTGCTGCTGTCACTGATTTAGCTGTTCCCATGGCAAACAATACCAGCACAGGAAGCTGTATCACCTATCAATTCACAAGCTGGGAAGTGTGTTGTATGGAGATTTAACAGATCCCAGAACTCTCTGGTTGAAGGATATGACAGTTGAAAGCTGGATTTTATTTTTTTTTTAAATAAAAAAAAAAAGCTTGTATAACTTCAAGAATAAGGCATATGGCAGCATTTCCAAGTTGGTTTCAAAGAGATTTTGATTTCCCACTTACTTTCTTTAAGTGTCAATTACCTAACAAGGTGTCAGAAATTCCTCGAAAAAATCCTTTTAACATCAGTTGTCTTTGGAAAAGAACTGTTAGAGAGAAGCTCCCACTTGATTTTTTAATTTTTTTCAAAATGATTTTGACAGCTCTGTAGCTGAAGCCTCTGACTTGACTACGCATATGACACATCACAGCACTCACCAATTAGGGTTTTTTACAATCATTTCAATTCAGAAAAAAAGTGCTGCTTCCTTATTAATGAGACAAAAACACTCTAAGAAAGAGATCACATCCCAGACTAGAGATTTTATTTAGTTAATTTAGACTTAAGCCATATTTAGCCAACCGCCTTCTCTATTCCACATCTGTAAAACAGCAACCAAAAGATCTTAATAATAAAGAAAAAATAGAAAGATTGTTTTTAACAAGTAGAAAAGAAATGCAAGGAAATGGAAACACAGCATTTCAAGATCCAACAACTCAAAAAAGCACTTAAAAAAAAATTAACTCTTCACAACTAGTCCCTGAGTTGTTATAAAGCTCCTATAGTACACCTCATCCAATACACAAAACCAAACCTTTTCTTTTGGTGTACTCGGAACACTCCTTCAATTTGAAAATCTAATATCACACAATGAATGCAGAGCAGTCAACTGCACTTAGTGATTTTGTGATCCTGTATTTTTGGGACCACCAACAATACAAACTTACATTAGAAAGCACAGATTTTATAAGATACGGTGAAACTGCCTGAACTCAGCTCCACTAAATTTGTCTCAAATCCTTTATCTAAATCCTAGAGTTATTCAGAAGAGCTGCCTATATTTAGGAACTTGGACCACCATGTCCCCATTGCAGAATGAGTCTGCTTATTGTCCTATATTCAATAATATCATCTTAATGCACACAATACCCTTCATTTCATCATGGGGAAAATAATCATAGAAATAGGCCAAGAAAATTAGATGTAGCTAAGCAATTTTCAGTGAGCCCACACAGAACATTAGGGGGAAGAAAACATTACTCTGAGCAAGCATTAGCACTATTATTAACAGCATCTAAACTTACTTAAAATATTTATTCCTATATCTGTTCTAGCAAGCAATACAAATTACACTTGTCCCTTAAATAGAAAGACAGATACAAAACCATGAATATTATCCTCCCTCTGTATTGTATGTATCTTTACCAGAAGCAGGGAAAACAGAATAGGAAGTCTTCCTGGAAAAAAAGGGTAAAAATAAATCTTAGTTTAAGAGAGACAATTTAAAACATTATGATTATTGTACCAGGGCTGTGGGTTTGATGTAAGTGGACTGTAGTTGATTTAGAAAGATGTAGAAAGCTCCATCACAAATTAAAAGTAGCAAGATCTCAGTTTTACATTTGTCCATTGAACCCACAGAAATCAGCAAATCATTGCTGCTCACCATCAGCAGTGAAAGAGGTGTGTGGATTTACCATTGCACAAGTAGTACTTTTTGAATCATCCCTTCCAGAACATGAAACCATCAAAATTAACTGGCCTGGACAATCATAAGATTCAAGAAGCACTTAGCTTCAGACCAGCAAAAATCTCTGGTTTTATTTGTATCATATTTGCCACTTTTTTTAATTCCCAAAAATATGTAACTTCATGCTAACATTTCAGAACATAACCTGTCTGGTCACACAGGCAAGATGAGTGTAAATTCCTACTAATAGCTACTGAAATACTACAGGTAAGTTACCCTTTTTAACATGGTCTTATATCACCGGTCCCAAGATAGGAACTTTTTCAGTCTAATATTCATCTCTAAGCAATTCTACCTCTAAAACAAGTGTTTCCCCATAAGAAATTGGATACATGCTAAAATATAACTGTGTTGGTCAGGGACCAATTCTGATAGACTGCCAGGAATTTTGAATTGCATTGCTTTAAGTGCACACAAAAACTATCTATCTCTCTACATCTAAAATGAAGTAATTCTTCTCAGAAGAGCAACTCTCTGGAACATGATTTGAAGGTGCTCTACAGCTTACTCATAACAAAAATGAAAGCAAAAATCTCTCAGCATTTGGGAAACTTCTTTAGGAAATTAAAACAGAAATTTCCCTCCCATGTAAAATGAAATAACAGGTTATATTGGACTAGGTAAATGATGACTCCATTAAAAAAAATTACCTATTCATTTACATATAAGAGTGTTATTTCTTTCATTTAAGTCTAAGTCCTGAAAACGGCATTTCTCCTACAATCAATTTTTTCTTCCAACTCTCAAACACTGATTCTTTCTTTCTCTCCACCCCAGGTCTCGGAGGAACAATAGCTGGAACTGACATGGTTGATTTTGTCTATTCTATGACATCTTTCAAGGACTTTTGTATTCATCTATGCACTAATAGCAGTGACAATGCCAGTACTAACTTTGGGAATGCAGCCCAGTAATGAAAGGTATCTGTGGCAGGTAAAATTGTAAAAAAGCTACATAAATAAAATGTTTTATACTAGAAAAATGTTATTTTTAATTATAGAATAACATAAAAATAAGGCTTATAACAGTAAAGCAAATAATTACTAAGGAAGAACAAGCCAATGATTTCTCTTAATAGATCCATATATAAAAGCCCATTGACTCATTCAGAAGTTATCCCATGCATATTATTATTCTTCATGTAACATAAATACGTTTTAAAAAACATTTGTTTTCCTGTGATTTTTTTTCTCAATAGCATGAAAAATAACAAGGGCATTAGGCCATTCTCAATAGTTTTAAGTTTGTATCTCTGTTTCTGAACTGTATTTTAACCCTGTACAATGTTACAGCTATTTTCACAGATTCCGCCACCTCCTAGTTGGGCAGAAACTGGTAACCAAAGATCAGTTGCAGATAAAAGCCAATGGAAATCTCCACCAAGTGCTTTTCTGTATACTATATATATATATACACACACAGTAGTGCTGTGTTTTTCAAATGGAAATTAGTATCATGATGTGTTTAGCTAAAAAAAAAAAAGACAATGGATTCCACATATATCACTTTGTTTTGTTCCTATGAAAATTACACATGTAGTAGATACACTACAAAATCAGGCATCTTAACAAGTTTGTAACCACCATCTCTCTGGCTACCTCATTTAATCCTGTACCCTCTTTGCCTCTTTCATGATTCCAACTGAACAGTTGTGACAGTCAGCTGGCCTTTCTACTTGGACTCAAAACAATATAAAATTTAAAAACCTGTCTTATGTATCTAGAAGGCATAATAACATTGTTTTTCCTATAAAATGTTATTTTATTTGAAGATCATCATCAACCCAAAATATAATTAAATGTCAAATGAAAATTACTGCCTCTTCCTTATACACAGTTTTCATGAACCACAGGGTAATTCATGCTGGAAGGTGTCTTGTGAGATCTCTGCTTCAAAACCTGCCACAAACAGCTCCAGGTAAAACAGGCTTCTCTAGGCCTTGTCCAGTCAAAATCCAAGTATATCCAAGGTTCATATCCATTCTCCAACAATTATCTTCCAAGAAGCTTCTGTAGCTTACTTAATTTTAGCTACACAGACTACCAATGGCAAAATCAGAACTATACTCCCAAAAACCTGAGTTAAGACCTCTTGATCCAATGAGCAGACTACATTTCCTCCCCAATTTAAACTATAGGAATTAATTTACTGTCATGTGATCTGTAGTACAAATGTCTATGTGCAAGATAAAAGTTTCTTTTATACCTTTTTATATCATGGAAAGGTCTTTTAGAAAACTATAAATAAAAAAAGCAGAAGCTAGAGTAAGACCAAAAAAAGAAATGGGATACTACATAATAATTAAAGTGCTAAATGCACAAAATGAGTTAATGCAAAAACGGAAGAAAACTTCTTACTGCCTAAAGCTAATATTGATATCCAAAACCCTTTGGTATCACTTAACTGAAGGATGAGCACTATAATCTTCTAAATACATGTTTTCATATCATGTTGGCATCCTAAAAATTGAGCCATATCCAATAAAATATGATACAATGTCTTTTAAAGAGTGCAGTACTGTGAAGTCTAAATAAAAAGTAGGAACTCGTTTAAAAAACCCAACTATTTCTAAAACCTATTTATAGAAGTTATAATTTCACTAACACTGACTTGGTCCTGACTGCTTCCTCCCCCCCCCTTTTTTTTTCTTATCTAAGGCTAAGTAAATAGTGCATATAAAAGCTGGTGAGAGTTTTGTATATAATTTACAATGTAGTAGCTAGGCAGGCAGATAGATCAACCAGTTGTTTGAATTTACAGAATCACAGAATGGTTAGGGTTGGAAGGGACCTCTGGAGGTCATCTAGTCCAACCCCCCTGCAGTGGACAGGGACATCCCCAACTAAACCCTCCGGCAACCTGCTATTCCCAGGTGGTCTCCCATACAAGTACTAACGGGGCCCAACCCTGCTTGGCTTCCAAAATCAGACGAGATCAAGTCTTCTCAGGGTGGTATGGCTGTTCAATTTAGTGTGTATGCTTTACTGTGAAAGGAAATATTTTTCATGAGAGACACTAATTTAGGACTTTCTGTTTTATTTTGGGTTATCACATCTTTCTAACAGATTATGATTCATTGACCAGTCTTGAAGGAAGACCAATGTACACAAGTATTTTTAAGTACGGTGCCTGCACAGTTGAACACCCATTTGCTGCAGTAAGATTAGATCTCTAACAAAGGCTTGGCATTTCTGCTATGCAACACATATGAGGAGCTATGAAGAGCTCTACTTCTCAAGTTGTACTCAAGATCTGCAGAAACAAAGCTGCAAAGCAGCAAACCATATGGGGACTTCTCCAGGCCTGACTGAACTTTGTTCCTAAATGGTGTCTTTGAACAGGGATGTGCATGTTTGATGCACTGAAGGAAAAGTTTTAAAAGATAGGCTAAATATTTTTATTTAGCATAGATATTACATAGCATGTTTTTATGGAGACATGTAGGTGTATACACACTCAAATCTTATGTCAGAACTGTACCTAATTCTGCTGTGCCCTCCTCTACCTGTGAAATTGATAATAACATCTGACCTGTAGAATTTGGAGGATTGCAGAAAAAAGCAAATTTACCAGAATGCAGGCTCTCTCTTATGAACTTTACTAATGTAAAATCTATTTTGCAAGTGCAATACCTCTTTCATTACCACCTTTCACCCATTCTGTCAAACACAAGCCTCTTGGGCCTCTTGTACAAAACCATGATAAAATATCCTAAGAGGTAGCAAAATGTAGAAGTGTTTTGTTTTGCCTGTTGTGGAAAATCTTTTTTTCCTCTTAAAGCTTGAGGTTTTTCCAGCCTACTTTGGTTTGGTGACAGTCCACAAACTAGTACTCTGCTTCCATTTGTTGCTGAATTACTAAGAATGGGAAGTAACATTTAAAAATTTTAATTAAGGAACTTCTGAGAAAAACCAAAACAATACGTTAAAGTTTAAAAGCATAAAAGATAAAGAAACAAGTCAATTATTAAACCAGGAACACAACAGGAGCTATAAAAATCCCAGGCATTTGAAAATATGAGGATTCATAATCAAGGCAAATAAACCTTTGAACAAAGCAGTTCAAAGATCCCATCCTTCCAGTCTCAAAGCTGAACAAACCTTTTCATTTTCCTTTAAGTAAGGCCCATATATACTCCATAAATTATAAAAGATCTCTGAAGGCTTGAAGTTATGATCCAAATTAAAATTAGAAATTTTAAGGATCTAACTTTGCCTGATGACAGAAAGCAGCAACCATGATGTATTTTATCATGCCTATAAGTTCCACAATGTGTTATTCTTTAACTCATGCTACTTGTTTTAAGTGCCTCAAAAATTCTAGCTGCAGACACCCACATAAACTCAGATATGTTCAGTATGAAAAGCTAACAGGAGCATTTTTCCAGAAAAACCATTCAAGTTAATTTTCAATTATCTGTGTCAACTGTCATACAGTTTTTTTCTTACGTAATTAATAGGCGCAACAAAAAATTCTCAATTATTTGTTGTTTTTTCTCCACCCAGCCACAAATAAGTTGCCAAACTGCTTTCAAAGAATGCTACCATTTACATGAAGAGATCACCTGGCAAAAATTACAGAGAACAAGTATATGTCAAAATATTAAACAAACTTTAAATTAACAGAAGAAGCTTAGTTTATATTTAAGACACTGTGACAGAGATGCATGACAATACAATGTTATCGGTCACCATGTTGTATTGACATTTGCTTTAATGGGTTCCCTTTGCAGAGTGAATTGCATGTGGAGCTTGCTTCTTAGATAGGAACTTCAGAATGAAAAATTACATTATCCTGCTGAAAAAGCTCACACCCACAAAGCACTAATGAGTACATTATTTGTTTCAGGTGACTGCACTACTATTTTTGTTTAGCAGAACTCACTTCAAGATTCTCTCTACAGATATGCTCCTGAATAGCTCTATGACCTAGTTTAAAGAAAATGGAAAAGGATTATATTTTTTTGCTCTTTAAATCAAGGAGTTTTGGCATATACAAACTTTGCTGAATGGTTTTGGCTGTGCTGCCTTTCCTTATCTGCCCAAGCAATACTCAGCAGTATGGAATTTGCTTCCAGTGCACACTGAAAGAACTAGCACTTTGCAAAAAAAACCATTAATTCTTTAGTGAAACATCTTTCATTGTATTTTATAAAACAATTTTGAAACCTTTTCAATACATCCACACAATGTCCATCAGCACAGCAGAAATGTACTCAAATGCATCCAAGAAAACCTCCAGAGAGGTGTGTGAGTCTGTCAAAATACGACCTAAAAACCACAGCACGACAGAGCTCTGTTGATTAATACATGAATATAAGACTTAGTGCTTCAAACACAAAGGAATGAGCACCAAGAACCAACTGCTAAGGCTGTTTGTCTAGAGCCTGACTTGCTGAAAGTTTCAAAATCTGCAAAATCAATTAAAAGAATCAGGTTTTGTTATTGAACATAGTCTAACTACATTAACAGTATGAGAGGTGACTGAGCCTCTAAGTTAATGCTCAGTAGAGTTAATAAAAAAAAAAAGAGCTAAGCAATTTAATTATACCTTTCAAAACTGCCTGCACACATATACCCCATACTTCAACGTTCAAACTTAGTTTCATCCCTTCTACTAAAAATATCTTTTATTACAGAGGAGTAAAAGCAAAAAGCTTATTCAGAACAAAAATTATAATTTCAGACAAGGCATGGTGTGAAATGACATGCACCTCCCCATGTTAATGAGTATTTCAGTAGCAGCACAGCTTATGTAATAATCATGGGGTTTATGGCAGCTGGTTATTTTGACAAGAAATCTGAAGGAGCTGTATGAAAATAGCATGGAAAGGAAGAAAGAAAAGCAATAGGCCTGACATGTAGATACCCCTTTACAAAGCATGCCAAGTCTGTTCTTTGTTACTTTTCTTGTTTTTCATATTGAAGGTCCAAGTTTGAATTCTATGAATAGATAAAAAAGCAGTTTGCAGCAAAAAGTCTTAAGGAATCCATCTGCAACCATGCTTCTCCAAGCCCCTCTCCCACAGAGAGTACAGTTCAACTGTGGTGTTGGAAACTTCAATTTTCCTTTTGATTTCAAAACGTAGGGACCAATTCTTTTCTAAAATATCAAAGAAAGAGCTTTATTACTTCTTTTCAACAGGCAAAAAGCCTAAAACAAGAATACGTCATTTAAGGAAATCCCAGCTTATGAAAAGACACAATTTTAGTGAGTGGAATATTTTCTCCTAAATGTGTATTTGCAAGTTCAATCTTTACAAAGAGCACAACATAAATTGGCAAAGTCTGACCATCAAAACTAAAACAACTGTTATAGTTTATCACCAGCTTTTATATAAACCATAGTAGTGCATCTTTCTAAAAATGGTTGTTCATTCTAATCATGATAACCACATGGTGGCAGAAGAATCAACATCTTGCTCAGAAACTGTATTGCTCTCAGGAAAACATGTAACCTTGATGGGTTTATACTGTAAATGATTTGTTGCCAATAACTATGATAAAACCCACACTCAAACTTCAAGGCTGATAAAGGTATATATTTTCCCAGAGCATTCTAGCCACTGCAAATTGAAAAATGACTTTATAGATTGAAAGTCTGCATAATTGGAAACTTCAAATTAAAATAACATCAGATCATTTGATATCTAATTCTTAATTTTCAGGAAAAAAAATTCAAACAAACTATCATTGTAATGCCACATTCACCTTAAAATTTTGGAAGAACTTCCATTTAAAAACAGTACAAGTAACAGCATTTACTGAAAATTTCATATACCCATCCATAACTTCTAAGAGGGTTTTTATGACTAAAAGTAGAAAACTCTACACTAGTTAGATTAATAAATAGGGGCTCCTCCTACCAATCTATTTTACTTTTCTCTTTTATATTTCATACTACTGCGTGAACTTCCCAGTATAGAATGTATTTTGCCATGTACAAGCCAGGAAGAGCTTGGGCTCCCCATAGTCACCAGACAAAGCAGAAGAGGGGCTGAAGGAGACATGCCCAGAGCCTGCACAGCCCCAACCTGCAGGAGCACTCCCTGCGTGGCTGCTCAGCTACAGCACAGCATTATGCCAGCTAACTGATGTGTACCTATGCAGTGAAACAAACTATTCCTCTTCTCAACTTGGGCACAAACCTGCCACTAGCTGAAAAACAATTAACCTACTAACCCAAAAGGACGATTCCTGAATGAGCCTGGAAGCTTTACCAGCTCACCGAGCTCAAGTGAAACCAAGCAGAAAACACAGAGAAGCAAAGCTCCAGACAATATCTGCTGCAAAATTTCTAAAAAGATTGCATATATTTCATGAATTGAAACAAAATAGTATGCTTTGCAACCAAAACCAAGGAATCAACTAAAGAGATCTTGTAATATTTTTATACAGCTCACTAAATGTAGCTGCTGCTATTTATAACTTAAAATAATTACACATAATGCTTTTTACCTCTCAACAGCAATCTTTTCTGCTTCTCAGTGTTTACTGACAAAACTGAAAATGCTCTCAGCTAGATTGCAGCTAAATAGAAGACTGAATGATGATAGATGTAGATCCTACAATGAATTACGATGATGATTTCTCGTCATATTCATAGATATTAGCCTGTAGGAAAAAGATATATTAAATATATCCTTAATATATAAAAATATATTCAATAATTTTTCAGCTCTGCTCAGCAGATATAGTCATAGTAGAATATATTCATTACTAACCTCCCACTGTAGGTGATGAATTTGTTTGAATTTAGAGAAGTTTGTTTTTCTAAAACTGATTTTTGTTGCATCTGCAATAAAAGTTTTGATTAGAACTACTCTTATCAAACATTTCTTCCCTTAAAAGATTATAAAAAGAAATGTAACACTTAAGCTTCTCTTCAGCTTTCTTTTTTTCTGTTTGCTAATACATCTACACTGCATCCAGGACTGACATGACATTGCACTCCAACTATGCACACCCATTGATAATTTAGCCTGGAAAAGACCTTACAAGGTCATCTGGCTGGGAGCCCCTTTAAAGTATGGCTGACCTCAATGTCAGTCAGTGTTCACAGCACTCATCTGGGTAGGCTCTCCCTGTTTCTTGCTTGCAGCCTTAAGACATACATCTGAATAATTCACAAGGTTTCAGATTTCCCTAGCCACAGTACTAGAATAACAATAGTACATCATTTGTAACTTGTGAAATATTTTCCTAATGCTTACACATCCCTTTCAAATAATGTAAAAGCATAAAGTACATGAACAAAGGAAAAAAACCCCAAACTTTAATTTGGAAAAGGTACTTGAAGAAGCATTTAGGTATTCAGGTGTACTCTCTCTAACCAAAAAATCAGGGAAAAAGTTATCTTAGGCCCAAATTCCATGAAACCACATGGTGAGAAAGCTGGCTGCTGAACAGCAGCAATCCAAGCCACACAAATACTGGTCACAGAAAGCTATTTCCTATTCAAATTATGAGAAAAAAAATAGATCACTGAGGTTCTTGTTACAAAGTCATTTTACGCTGCCATAAACCCATGCTGCTAGTGGAAGAAATTATCATCTCCCTTGTCAGCTCTCCTACAGTGTCACCTCTAGCTCTTGTGCCGCTGTGTGACAGCTTGAGTCAGGCCGCTGACATGCTGCAAAACAGTGCAACAGTGAAGTCCAAGGGGAGCACAAATCCATGCCAGATTATAGTGTGTGTGTAAACACAGTTTCATTTTAATTTCCCAGGACAATTCAACATAAGATTGTATGCTACTTTTTAAAGCTATGCCTTCAAGCAGGAAACGTAAGGCTGCACATTCTCAAGACTCTCCAAAAGACACTGTCGATATGCCCAACATCAAGAACAGCAATACCAGTCTATTAATTAGAGATACAATTAGTTTTACACAATACATTTTTTTTACATTTGCAACGCTTCTCCCACATTGGACTATCACCAGTTGATTTAACACCTGTAAATCTGGTGCCCCCACTGATGCCTCTTCCTCCACAGAACCCTGGAAAAGCAAGATTCCTAATGAAAACTAGAAGGTTGTGATGCCTGAGCTAATGGTTGGGATCACCCATGTTAAATAGCAGCACTTCCCAACTTTGCTTTTCCTACCCAGCGGAGAGAGCAGGAATGATGCTTTTTAAAAATCAGCTGTATGTGTTCTTGCTTGCATTCATCCTTCCTAACACAGGAAAATCTTAGCTTATCACCCTCAGCATGGCAAAATGTATTTCTGCCTATGCTTCTGAGAAGATTTGGGCTAAACCCAGAGCTAAATTTTATGAATACCTATCTGCCAGCACCTGGCTCTGAAGCCAAGAAAACCTAATGCTGCCCTTGAGGCATTCAGCAATAGCTGAAGCACTGCAATGTAAATCATAAACAAAACTAGGACCCTTGCTATACATGACCACTTCATAAGATCTAGCTGGACTAGCATCAGAGTACAGGTTTTAAATTTACCTATACAAGTTAAAAAAAAGCAGTCTCAAACTACAAACTTCATATAATAGCGAGCCTTGTGAAATAGCCCCTTCCCAGCATCAGTTCCCAGGCTGTTAAACTGCTGTTTAATAGCAGTGTGGGAGAACTGCTTTAATCTGTTTTTAATGATGCTTCTGTAGTGTTATTTCAGCAGTCCTGAAAGCCACAACTGTAGCCTTCCTACCACAGGTAATTTCTGAAACTCACTCATGAAACGAATATACTCTGTAAACATACAGTCAATTAATTTTATCAAAGAAATAACAGCCACAGAAAATAATTTTGCTCCAATTTATTTCCTTATGGCACTGCTTCAGGGATAGATTCAATTTGGCATCAAGTTGGGAAAAAAAATGATGCAAACCAGCAGTTCCAAGAAATCTTTTATTATTTCAGTGGATTCAAAAAAACTCAAGACAAAAGGAAAGATGGATTTGCTATGCATTATGAATGATCAATGCCTGCTTAATGGGACAGAGAGGAGGAATAATTCTACAGTTTGATGAACAATTTCCACTTATAGACTGCATTGATAACTGCTATTCAATTCAGGAGCTTAACCCTCCTTCTCAAAGTGTTAGAAACAACTTCTGCATCACATAATTAGAGAACAAGCACAGCCTTCTCTTTTGGGTCAGCTCCTTCTGTTTTCCATCTTCCACCTCCTTTTAAAGTTCCCATCCCCCTGCTGTATCACATTCCACACTTCTATCCCAAGACACCAGCCAAAAATGGAGGTCAGAGTGCCAACACTCTGAAAGTTGAGATAAAACTGCTTGTGCTCTGCTAGCTTCTTCTGCAAATGGGGCTTCTGCCACTCCAAACATTCATGCCTGGATTCCTTCCCTTTTGAACCACTGAGCAGTCATAGCTCTTCTTGTTCTTCATTCCCTGTAGAGGGATGCTCTGCCTATGTCAGGGTTAACAACTCAGTCTTTGCCCTTTGTGAAGTTACCAGTGATGGAGCAGGGAAGGTGAAGCTGCTTTTGACATTGAAGAATGCTAAAATCAGAATCACTCCACAAATTCTAAAGTATGTCTGGTGGCTACCAAAATTCACTGTTATAAGGCAGATGAAGTAATTGGCATTGATAACTTACCTAAAGTGGCAGAGATGAGACTTGAGCTGGCACATCTAGGCTATTAACATATGACTGACAGCCAATCACTTTATACTATAAAAATCCAGTCCCACTTCTCAACTACTGGAACTTTTTTGATACACCTTTCCTAAGGTGTGCAGAGACTCCTCCCTTAGAGAAGGTGCACCCTAAGGTTACCCCCTGAGGCTGAGAAAGAGGAGGTTCTCCCACAGTGTTTAGTATGGGTGAGTGACATCAATCTCTACTGAGTTATTTTGCTAGCTTTAATAGTGTTGCTTAGTATTTAATAGTATTGCTTGAGTACTGCTTCAAATGAATTGAGCACTGTTAGTAAGTGATAGCTATCTATTCTGTGTATTAAGTAATTCAGACTAATGCTTTTCTTCCTTAGTGTTTTAGTCAATTTAAATAAAGAATGTATTTATATAAACACATTTGGGTTGGCATCCTTAATCCTGTGCGATTTAGTTACACCTATATAATACCTTAGACATACATCGTTTACTAAGTCTGGGATTAGGCTCCTCTCTGAGAAGGAGTTTAGAAAGCAAGGGGGTCCCTTCTGAACCTCATGACTCAACAGGAGGGCTCCCTTACTAAACTCTGTTCAAAGCAGTTATTTGGTCCATGACACTCCCAACTTCATACTGTTTTTCACACCAGATTCTGAGGATCCACATGCTCCTTAAATCCCTAGGTTACTTGGCTTCTAGAGCTTTTTACCTCTGAAGGTAAAAAGCCAGACAATAAGAAACAGTAGACAAAGGGACACGAATTAAATGAGGCTGCTTGACTTGAATGTTCTCCCTTCTGTTGTTCAAAAATGTTGTTATTTCTTCTTTATTCCAGGAAACATTTATAATGCACAACTGAACTGCTGAACCGCTGTTTACTGCAGTCCTCTAGCACTGTTAGATTGAAAATTGTTTGGGGAAACGAATAATGGAAAAGTTTATTACAATATTCTGCAGGCATCTCGCAGAACATCTCAGCTAACATTATCATTGTTTACTTGCCACATTTGCAATTGCAGGTTGCTACTGAAGGACAGTAATTTTCTTTGTCTTAAAATGAAGAGACATTTCATATGACAATTTCCATCCTTTCTACCCTATGACATATCCTATACTAAAGCATAAATACTAGGTATGACAGGACACTCCAGAGGGAAAGGCATGGCTGAAACCAGGCTACACCACACCATCTCTCTCGCTCACAAGTACAGAGGCAAAATTATTAGGAATGAAAAATTATCACCTTATTATCAATTATCACAGTGATGTAGTTGCTTTTCAAAATCCTCCACCTCTCCCAAGTGACACATTCTGAGGATTCTTTAAAGCCTACTTTCTGAATACAAGGGACAGGAAGAGTAAGGTGTGAACACTCACTCTCTGTCAGAAACAGTTAGTTTATTCTTTTATATGATATATTTGAACTAGTTTGTGGAGAACCTAAGGCCCACTGTACTGCCAGAGCAAGAATTTTGCCATTGCTTTCTCAACACTCCCAAATTCAGGTTTTGGATCAAAGCAGGCAGGACAGGTGCTGTCATAAAATCCTTTTGAAACAGAGTAGCAAGATGACATTAAATTGCTTGCTGTGCAGTAAGAAAAAAAAAACCTTAAAGAAGAAATATCCAAATTTCTCTGTGTTTTCCCTTTCCTTGGTCTACGTCCACCTGTCACCTGTTTGAATTTGGCAGTTCTGCTCCCATTCTTGACCTCAGATTATCCTTTTCTGCTTGATATTTTTGTGATTGCAATTAAACTGAATTTTACAACTGGTATAATGCAGTTTCAATTTAAACCACCCTGATGATGCAAAAGCATCTCTCCTTGTATCAGAATTACTGCTAACACCAGCAGAGTTCTCTGAATAGGTTAGTGAAAACAGTGCCACAGTGCCCTCAACGGAAGCATACCTTCCCCCCCCCGCCAATATCTAGTTTAAGGAAGTGACTATTTTTTTCATAGGTACTTTGAGGAATGATTAATCAAAATGCTAACCAGTGATGCACTATGAAAGCTGTCTCTTTAGCCCAAAGAAGCCTACAATGGACAAAACCACAGAGAGAGACTAAGTAGAACAGATGATCTCAAATCTTGTGCCTAAGTGCTTGCTTTTTTTGTGTGGTGTTTTTTTTTTAATGTCCAGAGAACAGAGGCAATGGAAAATATACAATTTTTCCAAAATGAATTTGTCTATGTTCCAGCAGCAGTTACAGCAATTGAAGCTGCTCCTTGTCTTAGGAGTTGGATAGGGTGCTCTGTTATTTGTAAATGCTCATATAATACTTTGAAATACGATCAATACACTACACACAGTAGAGGTCAGCCCCATTCAGCAAACACACATACAGTACAGCCTACATTAAACATTTTAATTATTCATCCACAGCCTGCTGATCTAATGGAACAGTTCTGCAAAACAATATACAGTCTTCATGTTTGCACATGCTGCCTCTCATTTTTACCAGTAAAACACAAAAATTGGGATTAATTTCAAAAAAGCCATATTGCCTGTGAGGTATTATTGTATCTTTTACATCTTGTGTCTCTGAGAGACTGATTAAAATGCACAGAGCTCTGCAGTACCACAACTAGACCATCTTGGTTCCTGAGAGTTCACTGAGAGCTCATTCAGAAATCCTTCAGAGATATGAGGATGGTTGGGACTATTACAGAGAGATGAATTATTTATTCCAAGAGGCAAATATCCATTACAAGTGCTGTTCCTCCTCCTCTTCCCATAGCTCATGCCCACAGAAACCCAAACTCCTCTTCAAGTGTTTTTCAATCAGTTCTAAGCCCTACTTCAATTAAGAGCCACATTATGCTAACACACCGAGGTACTGCTGTTCAAAAACTCTTTATAATCAACATTAGTATTCCTTACTTATCTGTATTTTAGGAGAGCTTATTGAGTCAGGTTTCATGAGGACTCCCAGAAGAGCTGTCAAACCAAATTTTGCTCACTTCAGGCAGATCCAGACACAAGCATAAGACACACCTGCAGCACTTCCAGGAGGACCTCATGGTGCTCTGCACACCTGTGCACCAGGCACGCAGTTTGAGGAATACCCAAGATTCACTAAGACTTTTACATGCCTAACTCCTTTTGTTTTCAACTATATTTGGCTTCCAGGATGCCCTCAGAGCCCAAATCAAAGTGGTTTGGGTGAGTGGCTTCTCTGCACATGACAAGAGCCACACTGCTCATGCCAGAGAGTCACCACAAACCACAGTATTCCCATGCTGTCATGCATAACCTACAGCTGCCACCCAGCCCTCTGACAGAACGACCAAATAAGCAGAGAAGCAAACTAGTGTCCTCTATTCAACTAAAACAAAGCCCAGTTCTTCCTTCAGGTAGGGAAGGAACGGTTTTGAGATTCTTTCTATAATGTAGGAGCAGTATTAAAGTAGTAAAATAAAAAGGAAGGCACGCTAAGTGGTTAACAACCTAACTGTAAAAGGAGGACATAGTAGAAACAATTATTTTCTTAACAATGTGTAAGTATCTGTATTTGTCACTATCATTTAATCTTCCAATTAAATTACTGGAAATAATAATTTGCACTTGTGTAGTGTTTACACTTTCATAAAGTAGAAAATATTAGGTTCTTCTTGCTAGTGGATAACCTAAGGCTAACCTCAACTAGAAACACAACCAGACATGAAGAAACCAGACTTCAGATTACTAATAGGCAACAGGGTTTGCAACTAACTGACATTTAGTTTCCTTGTTCTTGACTTTCCATAAAGAATATCTGCTAATCCATAGGATCTTATATATAAGCATATACTTATTAGGCTTGCCTTTAATGACTGTTGTTCATCTATTTTAAAGCTATGCTGTCACTAGGTAATTAATTTGCTACAAACTAAACTCTCAATAGCAAGCACTGTGACCACACAGATTAAACTAATACTAAAAAAAAAATCCTTTGCATTTCGTGGCTAGGCTTCGCGAACGAAGATGCAGGGAGGGCTCCATCCACGCTCCTCATCAGCGCCTTTTCCAAGCGCGCTGATAAAAAGAGGATAGCAGATAGCACCCTCGAGCCTGTGCTAGGGATTTTTTTTTTTAGGTGAGACACAGCATGTGCAGAGCTGGACCCACCCTTTAATCCTAAGGTTCATCTGCCAGGGCCTAGCAAGCTTGGACGCTGGCAGCGAGGTGTGGGGAGTGATACCCATGTTCCTATAATCCTTGGATGGGTAGGATGAGCTCATTAGCCTTCTGGCAGTCATCCTAGGAGAAGGACAACTCTGATTCCAAACCCGGGCAGATGGAGCTCGTTTAGCCCTGTAAGGCCTTCCATCTAAGAGGTTAAACCTTTGCATTTATTTGCTCCTTAAAAACCAAGTCAAAGTGACCCATGATATGACAGTAGAGAAGGTGGCTGCTGACACTCAGCCTGCAATGGGACATTGATATAGGGCAATAACCCATTCAGCACTTGAAACTGCCCCAAAACTGAAATCTGCAGTCAAAGCAAGATGGCTTTAAAACTAATTAATGTTAAAAGTTTGTGGTGAGTTGACCTTGGCTGGATGCCAGGTGCTTACCAAAGCTTCTCTATCACTCCTGCTCCTCAGCTGGACAGGGGAAAAAAATACAACAAAAGGCTCACAAATCACAGCAAGGACAGGGAGAGATCATTCACCAATTACCGGCAGAAGCAAAACAGACTCGACCTGGGGAAATTAAGTTAATTTACAATCAATCAACTCTGAGTAAGGGTAAAGAGAAATAAAACAAAATCTTAAAAATATCTTCCTCCCACCCCTCCTTCCTGCAAGCAGCACAGGGGTAAGGAGAATACAGGTTGCAGTGAGTTCATTGCATGTTGTCTTTGCTGATTCTTCCTCCTCACAGGTCCCTCACACAGCCTCACGCAGGAGACACTCCTCCATAATCTTCTCCAACATGAGTCCTTCTCACAGGGTGCAGTTCTTTAACTGCTCCAGCATGTATCCTTTCCACAAAGTTCAATCCTTCAGGAACAGACTGTTTCAGTGTGGACTCTCTGCAGGGTTACATCTTCCCTCGGACATCCACCTGCTCCAGCATGGGGTCCTGCACAGGCTGCAAGTGTGTATCCACTCCACCATTCACCTCCGTGGGCTGCAGAGGGACATGTTTCACCATGGTCTTCACCACAGGCTTCACAGGAATCTCTTCTCGAGTGCCTGGAGAACCTCCTTCCCCCTCATTCTTCACTGACCTTGGTGTCTGCAGAGTTGTTTCTCTAGCTAGAGAGCTACTCTCTCTAGCTGCAGTTGCACAGCAACTTCTTCCCCTTCTTAAACATACTATCATAGAGGCACTATCACCACTGCTGATAGGCTTGGCCTTAGCCAGTGGTAGGTCTACCTTGGAGCCAGCTGTCATTGGTTCTTAGACACAGGGGAAGCCTCTAGCAGCTTCTCACAGAAGCCACCCCTGTAGCCTCACCACTACCAAAACCTTGCCTCTCAAACTCAATGAAGTTTTAATTACGCATCAGATCTCTTGACAGTTCTAGCATGTAATTATACTATCAACCAAATCCTTGTTGCAGAGAGAATTAAAAAAACTTTGTTGACAAATGCTTCTAAAGAACATAGCTGTGAAAATGTCTGCAGTGATGCTTCTACCAGTTTGGAGTTTTGTACAGAAATGAAGCTTTGCCTTAAACCAAAATAACCCTTACATTTTATTATGCGTACAAAAAGACAAGCTCTTCATGTGTGGGCTGCACTCTTTGAACAGCCTCCCACATAAACCACTGCATATTTCTCCTAAAACCAGAGACAGATCTCAAGAAATATAGATGGCCATTTCTTTCACTAAACTAGTCTGTATGAGTGTAAACAACTGTATTTTTTTAAAAAGTGGTATTATTTGCTGAACTGCCAGAATTTTTTTGTTATAATCATTCAATACCCCACTGTCAAGCTTACCAATTCATAGTTTACCAATATCTTGGGTTTAATCAGTAGCATCTACAGCATTACGATGTCATTAATAACTCTGCTAAAAGCACCACGGTTTCACATAAACTTGATTTACTAAAGTCACTTATATTGCCATGTTGTCAGAGATCCAGGGGAAAAAAAAAAAAGTGAAATGCTCTATGGCAGGTCATTAATTTAAAAATACTGTCAAACCATCCTCAGTCTAGCTTTCTTGGTTAATTTGTAACTAACTGTCCACTTGCTCAGCTGTGATATTTCATGAAGGGCTGTCTGTTAAACAGAATACGAGGCACCAACACAAAAATGTAATGGGAAATTCCCCTAAGGAGTCACCTTTTCAAAATTTCCTCACATCCCACTCTCTGACAATTCATCCCTGTAACAGGCAACTCTGTACTTTTTCTTACAACTCACTGGTACACAACCTTGCTGGTGAGGAAACAGAGATCCACAGCTTGCTATGAATGCAGAGGAGGGGCAAGAGAGATCTTTCGCTCTCTCCTGCTTTGTTGGGGTGGAAAGGAAATTTCCGAGTTCTTTGCTTGTGATTTCCCTGGCAGACAGGATCAGCAGAGACAAGAAAGTGCAAAACCTGGCTTCTCCTCCCACCTGCCTACAGTGCCCCAAGCCAAAGGATATTGGTGGGATGAGCTGCTGAGACTGCTGCTCCCCAGATGCCCTCAAGTAAAATGTGGCACCTGCAGGGAAGGGCCCTGTCAGGCTGGCCAGGTAAGCCAATGCTCTGCTCTGCCCTGAGTCATCCTGTATGGCACAGGCTTCCATCCTTTCCTTCCTCTTCTTTCAAATTCAGAGAACGAGACAACTCTGTCAAGTACACTGGAGAATATCAGCAATACCTACATTTTGGTCAAAGATGCCATATACCATGATGTGAGATTATTTACTATTTCTGACAAGACCTGGACTTGGTACATAACCATCTCCTTTTGAGCTTTTACAAACTCTAGTCCCAATCTCTACATGTTGTGCTTTTGGGACCATAGTTGTAAAAGAGATGCTGGGTCCTCTATAGAAAACACACACACATTGACACTTTATTAAAAAACCTTTAGGTAACGATTTTCTGGGATACTCTAACTTGGCAGAAACAGTAATTGTATTTTCACCAGCTTTTAAAGTTAATAAAAAAAGATATTCTCAAGATATTACAAGAGGTATTACAAACTACCTTAAAAAAAAAAAAAAGACATTAACTTTTCATGTTTCTGCTTTAGCCAAAATTTAACTGTTATTGTTAAACAAAGAGCTCTGGTAAACTCAGTTCTTCTGGAAAATAAGAAGTTTTCCCTCTTGCAGATGAAAAATGCAAGAGAATTTCCAGGGTTAAGTATTTACTCAATGAAACTATTCAGTGCACAAACATGGTAAAATTGGATATATATCTAGGGTTAACATTTGGATGCGTCACGGGCAATAGGGGTGGTATATATATGTGTATAAAGATGTATATACACATACACGCTCACACACACAGCATCAGCAGGCCAGAAATGTATCTTATTTTTTCTTGTCTATATTTATCTTTCCATCACAAGTTTGCTAGAATAACATGAAGGCAGTATTAGCAAGGCTCTGCAAATGTAAAAACCCAAACAAAACTACCTAAGCCTAAACCAATTAACTTCATACTCATTGCAGAATGATTATACTTGGCATATCTAATGCAAAAGTTATCTCACGTAATGACCATCAAGATGCTCACATTCTTGATCCTCATCATTTTTCAGGACAGAATGTTTTCTCCACTGTTTATAAGGACCACACACCTAGCATATTAATTCACAGCATAATTACAAAACATAGAGAAATTAATGACATTTAAAGAACCAAGATCATAAGAAAAATATACAAAATAAGATCACCCACAGAGGAACTGCTACACTATTTGACAGTTTTTAAATGTCATCCTTCTTTTCAGCAGAATATTAGCACGTAAAAGTTCACATCAATAAAAAGGAAGAAACACACTGGTTTTTGTACAAGTATGAGAAGAATCTGAAATGCAGACTGGATTGAAAAAGGGTAGCTCTAGAAAATCCAGAAGTGTTTGGCATCTAGTATCTTCCCTATAGCGTTGAAGAGTGATTTCATAGGAAAATATTTAAAGAATGGTGGCCCAATCAGTTGGACAATCGCAGACATTTCTTGATACAACTGAATACAAACAAACAGAAGTTAACAACAATGCTATGTTCTGGCACTCTGGCCTATTTGACCAAATTCAGGAAAAAAGCAGCTTGAAGCCATACATTGAGAAAAGATGCATTATTCAAACAAGTAAACTGCATTTTTCCACTTCTGCAAATAAAAGAGAATAAAATTTTACTACTAGTAGGAGTAGCAAATAAGCAGAACTATCTGCACAGGATTTTTCCCATAGCTTCAGATAAGTTTTCCCCTTCTCTCCATTCCAGCCAGAAACATATAGAAAGTGATCTTCTCCCTGTGCTAGGGCAGATACTTAGTCTATCTAGCTTGAGCTAACACCATCTCCTCCAAGATAACATTCAGATTTTTATCAGCACCAGGATCTCAGGTGCTACAATAGTGTTCTATAATGCATGATGGTACTCCTTTAACATTTTCAGGTAGACATGAAAATTAAGCTACATTTGCAGCTTTTTTCAATCATGGTATTTTTGTCTTGGACTCTAGGATTTGGCCAGAGTGCCAGTGTCTGATTTCATTAAGCTTGAATAGTCTTTCACAAAACCTACTTTATGAGTATGTGATAAATTGCTTTCTCTATCTGTATATTAAAAAGCACAGCTAGAGGAGGTTAAAGGCAGCATTGTGCACAAAATAATGTTTTTTAAACTGAGAAAAAAAGCCAGATAAAGTTGTGTGTGTCCCCCTCCCCCCCCCAGATGACTTGCCTACCTATTTACAGAATCACAAAACGTTGGGGGTTGGAAGGGATCTGTGGAGACTATCTAGTCTTAAATTCACCCTAAACTCACATTCAAATTTCTGAATATCAAATGTTTCTCTTAATAGCCAAACATATTCGAAGTTGACCTTTTTGCTTATTGTGTTGCAAATCATAAAGCCTGCATAGACTATAATCCAAACTACAAGAAAACAACCACTAAGCACACACACTGGTGTAATCGTCACCTTGTCTTCATAAGAACCTCATTGGCAGTAATGGCCCCAACACAGATACCTATGTGCTCCTTGATGCTATACAGGCAAAACCAGCTGCAAACATTATCCAGAACACACAAAGGTGACACAGCTGAAGCGCTGTGCCAGCTTTATTACTAACCAGGTGTTTCAGTTTCTTTCACGGTTTGGGACACTTCCTAATGTTTCTCTTGAAATACAAGCTTTAAGGAAAGGTTGATAGAAAACTATGAAGTGAAATAATTTTGCTTTATTTTAACTAATATTATCACTGGAAATATTTGACTTGATTTTTAAATTGATGTTAATAAAATATTGAATGTTTCAAATGAGTGACAAGAGAAGGATTTTAATGCAGAAATTTTTTTCCTGCTCAACAGGTAATAGTAATTCTCTGCTTTAGAACCTCTTCAGTGCAAATGTTATTTTTTGACTTTCTGGTTTTCTCTCTTCATCATTTTGATACAATGAAGTCCATGCTTCTTAGAAATGCTCCCCAATTTATGGAATAAACCTGAGTTACAACTGGTGTAAACTTAGTCCTACACTAAGTGTGAGGTAATCTCAAAACATTCAAGCACTTCACAATATCTAAACTCATGAAGGAGTGAAAGTCAATGGTAAATCTGCCTGAGTAACAGATGATATGGACACAGGACTTCAGTGAATTTATCTGTCAGAAAGAAATTAGATTTATTCTACATTTCAGATATAGTAAAATAAAATACTGCAAACACTGCATCTGTTGCATCCACAGAATTCTTATCCACATAAATGACACCTTTAACATGTTCGCCTAATTTCTCTATAGACTTCCAAAAGCAAACCAACACCTCAAGTATGACGGCATCCATTATATCAAATTTACTACGATATAATTTTGGTTTTATGAGACAAATAATTATGTCACACTGTAAACACCTTATTCTTTTCACTAAAATAGTTAGCAGTTAAAATCATCTTGCAAAGAAAGACACATTAGATTCATACTCTTTAATATAATAAAGGTATTAGAGGACACTTTTTGCCACAGTATCTAGGCTTTTTCTGATTATTTCTTACACTTTAAATAAAAAGAGTAAGCTTTCTGCAATTTTTATAAAAAGTCTTCTATGATTCTTATTTTTAAAATGCCACTTATTTAAAACTGTAGAATGATGAAAAATTAGCTGGAAGGTTAACAACATGAGTCCCACTGAATCAGTTTATTCAGGAACACCATTTATAGAAATGCCATTTTGTCATTTTTGCCCTGAACTGAAACTGTATGTGATATTCCCACCCTTATACAACTGAACTCATTACACTGTTTCCATAACAACAAATAGCAGTACATGAAATCAGATCCCAATAAAATTCTAAGAAAATTAACTTAACAGCCTGCAAATGTGTCTCTTAAAGACTCATATAGTGAACGAGAAGCCAAAGCTACAAAGCTGGCAACGTGGGTACCTAATAATATTCGTAGATTCATAGAATCATAGAATGGGCAGGTTGGAAGGGACCCTAAAGATCATCTAGTTCCAACCCCCTGCCATGGGCAGGGATGCCAATCACTAGACCAGGTTGCTCAGGGCTGCATCCAGCCTGGCCTTGAACACTGCCAGGGATGGAGTATCCACAACCTCTCTGGGCAACCTGTGCCAGTGCCTAACCACTCTCAGGGTAAAGAACTTCCTCATAATCTTTAATCTAAATTTCCCCTCCTTCAGCTTATAACCATTCCCCCTTGTCATATTACAATCAGACCACCTAAAAAGTTTCTCCCCTTCTATCTTATAATCCCCCTTTAGGTACTGGAAAACTGCTATAAGATCCCCTCGAAGCCTTCTCTTCTCCAGGCTGAATAACCCCAACTGTCTCAGCCTGTCCTCATAGCAGAGGTGTTCCAGCCCCGTGATCATTCTCGTGGCCCTCCTCTGGACCTGCTCCATCAGCTCCATGTCCTTTCTGTATTGCAGGCTCCAGTGCTGGACACAGTATAATGCTCTTTCACATAGCCATACTAAATTATCAGAATGCAGAGGAGTAAATGGATATCCTGGGGAGAGACCAAGCACTCAGAATGTTTGTCTGCAAGGGACACACAACTAGCCAAATTCAAGGACTAAAATCTAGGCATTCTGCTGTAACACACATGGCCTGAGGACCTAAAAAGGCATTAAAAATACATAAAAATAATAGAAATAAAGGACACTGTCAAGGCAAGAAAGTCTAAAATTAGTCACAATAGCCATATTTTGGGTTGTATTGCACAAGTCCTTTTCTGTCCCAGGCACAGTCTCTTTTGCTGGTCAGGTTACACATCAAAGCAGATGAATCCTACTCACTACCATACAGAGACAAACCATTACTGTCTTTCAGCACCTGCTTTGTTCTCTGATTTGGATGAAGAAGGCAAAAAAGGACTGACTGTCCAGGCTTCTGTTACAGAGCTATTCCCGCTTTAAACCAGAGGACGTAGAGCTGCACATAAGAGATGACTTATTACAACATATGCCAGACATCTTTCTCTGTGGGAGACTGAATTATAATAGAAATTAAGTCTTCATCTATGCCCTACTCAAAAATGGTTCTCCAAAGCATAACATTCTGTCAGTTTAGGCACACAACCTAGATTTCAAATCTGTACTTTACATTTTTACATTCTGCTACACTACAGCTTTTTTGCAGGAACTAAATTCCATTGTAAATTTTCCATTACCTTATTGTGTGTTGCTCCTGAATTTCAAAAGGAGTTCATTCATCAAGTATTGGCTCTAATTCAAAATAATCCTACTGTCTTCATAATGTTTACAGAAAGAGAGGCCTGATCTACAAGAAGTAACCGTGAGCATATAAACTGAAATACATTTCCTTCAGTGAAGGCTCTGATAATTAGCAAGAATGAATACATAGAAACAATCCCTGTTCTGGGCCTGTTGTGATCACCATGATGTGTATTCTTTACCTAGTCCTNGAAATACAAGCTTTAAGGAAAGGTTGATAGAAAACTATGAAGTGAAATAATTTTGCTTTATTTTAACTAATATTATCACTGGAAATATTTGACTTGATTTTTAAATTGATGTTAATAAAATATTGAATGTTTCAAATGAGTGACAAGAGAAGGATTTTAATGCAGAAATTTTTTTCCTGCTCAACAGGTAATAGTAATTCTCTGCTTTAGAACCTCTTCAGTGCAAATGTTATTTTTTGACTTTCTGGTTTTCTCTCTTCATCATTTTGATACAATGAAGTCCATGCTTCTTAGAAATGCTCCCCAATTTATGGAATAAACCTGAGTTACAACTGGTGTAAACTTAGTCCTACACTAAGTGTGAGGTAATCTCAAAACATTCAAGCACTTCACAATATCTAAACTCATGAAGGAGTGAAAGTCAATGGTAAATCTGCCTGAGTAACAGATGATATGGACACAGGACTTCAGTGAATTTATCTGTCAGAAAGAAATTAGATTTATTCTACATTTCAGATATAGTAAAATAAAATACTGCAAACACTGCATCTGTTGCATCCACAGAATTCTTATCCACATAAATGACACCTTTAACATGTTCGCCTAATTTCTCTATAGACTTCCAAAAGCAAACCAACACCTCAAGTATGACGGCATCCATTATATCAAATTTACTACGATATAATTTTGGTTTTATGAGACAAATAATTATGTCACACTGTAAACACCTTATTCTTTTCACTAAAATAGTTAGCAGTTAAAATCATCTTGCAAAGAAAGACACATTAGATTCATACTCTTTAATATAATAAAGGTATTAGAGGACACTTTTTGCCACAGTATCTAGGCTTTTTCTGATTATTTCTTACACTTTAAATAAAAAGAGTAAGCTTTCTGCAATTTTTATAAAAAGTCTTCTATGATTCTTATTTTTAAAATGCCACTTATTTAAAACTGTAGAATGATGAAAAATTAGCTGGAAGGTTAACAACATGAGTCCCACTGAATCAGTTTATTCAGGAACACCATTTATAGAAATGCCATTTTGTCATTTTTGCCCTGAACTGAAACTGTATGTGATATTCCCACCCTTATACAACTGAACTCATTATACTGTTTCCATAACAACAAATAGCAGTACATGAAATCAGATCCCAATAAAATTCTAAGAAAATTAACTTAAAATTAGCCTGCAAATGTGTCTCTTAAAGACTCATATAGTGAACGAGAAACAAAAGCTACAAAGCTGGCAATGTGGGTACCTAATAATATTCGTAGATTCATAGAATCATAGAATGGGCAGGTTGGAAGGGACCCTAAAGATCATCTAGTTCCAACCCCCTGCCATGGGCAGGGATGCCAATCACTAGACCAGGTTGCTCAGGGCTGCATCCAGCCTGGCCTTGAACACTGCCAGGGATGGGGCATCCACAACCTCTCTGGGCAACCTGTTCCAGTGNCACAATAGCCATATTTTGGGTTGTATTGCACAAGTCCTTTTCTGTCCCAGGCACAGTCTCTTTTGCTGGTCAGGTTACACATCAAAGCAGATGAATCCCACTCACTACCATACAGAGACAAACCATTACTGTCTTTCAGCACCTGCTTTGTTCTCTGATTTGGATGAAGAAGGCAAAAAAGGACTGACTGTCCAGGCTTCTGTTACAGAGCTATTCCCGCTTTAAACCAGAGGACGTAGAGCTGCACATAAGAGATGACTTATTACAACATATGCCAGACATCTTTCTCTGTGGGAGACTGAATTATAATAGAAATTAAGTCTTCATCTATGCCCTACTCAAAAATGGTTCTCCAAAGCATAACATTCTGTCAGTTTAGGCACACAACCTAGATTTCAAATCTGTACTTTACATTTTTACATTCTGCTACACTACAGCTTTTTTGCAGGAACTAAATTCCATTGTAAATTTTCCATTACCTTATTGTGTGTTGCTCCTGAATTTCAAAAGGAGTTCATTCATCAAGTATTGGCTCTAATTCAAAATAATCCTACTGTCTTCATAATGTTTACAGAAAGAGAGGCCTGATCTACAAGAAGTAACCGTGAGCATATAAACTGAAATACATTTCCTTCAGTGAAGGCTCTGATAATTAGCAAGAATGAATACATAGAAACAATCCCTGTTCTGGGCCTGTTGTGATCACCATGATGTGTATTCTTTACCTAGTCCTTATAGGGATAGCAATCACAATGTATAGTAGAATATATAGTATTCGTTCATACTAAAATGCATTTTACCAGCTTACCCATACTGGAAAGGTTTTGGCAAAGCAGCTTGCATTAAGGTACGTAAATACAGAGCACAAAGTGCTTTTCTTTCAGGCTGAAAGCCACCTTCAGTGATAACTCACTCCATGATGAGCCCTGGACATCTAGTTAGTGCACATGAAGGACAGGGAACTTTCTGCATTCAAATCTAAATCTCTTTTGATACCCACATCTGGATGCAAGTGTGGATTGAAAGCATTTTCCAGAAAATTCATCTTTCAACTATTAAATATGTAGCATGGTTAGCTTCTAACTTCAATAGCCCAAATGCAAATTTCAGCCTCAGGTATCCTCTGGCTGACAAAACAGATAAAGAAAGGAAAATATTCATCATCAGGATATCAGAGGAGCACCTGTGGTCAGAACAGCTTTCTGCAGAAGAACAGAGCAGGTCATTTCCACTGGTACATTTGTGTCACTGTGGCACGTGGACCAGGAAAACAGAGTAGGACAAGAGCAATGGTTTCACTACAGTCAGCTAAGAGGTTGTAGACAGAAACAAATTGCTATGAAGTACAATATGAACTTAATAGTTCATCAACGCTCTAAAATGAAATAGGATTAAGAATTTCATGTTTGCTTTAGGTCAAAAGCATACCTACAGCAATCATCAGGCATAGCAGATAACACTGCAGTAGAAAAACAATGATAATATAATCAGTTCCTAATCCATTACATCTGAAAAAACATTGTATATTTCTTTTAAACCATCACAGTAGTTAATGATGAAGAAAACACTTCAAAGCCAAAAAGATCAAATGTCTGTAAGGACAACATAAACCAAAAGCACTTAAGTGATATAACTTTTGATATAATCTTATGAATTTTACAACAAATTATTTCTTCAGTCTAGTGAATAAGACAGGAGTAGCTCTTACTCTGCAGAGAACTATGTATACGTGTAGTTGGCTCACTGATTCTTTAATAAGAAACTTCCACTGCAAAAAACACTTTATACTCCTTGTAAAATAGATAATCCTCTTCAGCTGATTAGATATGGGGTCCAGAGGACTCTTAAAACAGAAAGAATAAACAGATTGTTGAAAACAAAACAAAAATAAAAACACAACCCCCCCAAAAAAAACCCACTACAAAACCCCCAAACATATCCCCCTCTCTCTTGCCCTTACTTCTTTACTTCATTAAGTCCAGCAGCAACAACTTCATAATGATTCAAATATCTTCTAATCTACAGATCACTGCAACACATATAAACAACAGGCATATTCTTGGGTAAAACACTGGCAACTTGAGTGAAGTCAAGATCTGTAAATATCAGCACTGTTACGATTCCTCCTGCAGGATTTCAAAAAATAATCTGCTTGCTTACTGAACAAAAAGTTGCAAATAGCTTGATAAGTTTTCAAGATCTTAAAACAATTACAGATAGTTATGCTGTAGTTTTGTTTTTGTATGGAGTTTTCAAACATAAAGAGAAAGTGTGTCACTACTTAATTAAGGTTACTTTAGTGCTTTGGAAATTTGAGATAAAGCAGTACATAAACTAATATAGCTCACCCCAAGCCCTCCCAAGTAAAAATAATAGTATAAAAATGACAAAGCACATGAAGTTTTTCTTTAACAAAGTTATCACTCTTATACTGGGCAACTAAAACTAAATCTCTAGAGGTTAGTAACTTGACATTCTGTTCCTAATAACCTTCATCTCAGGAAAGATTCCACAATTTCCACTTGCCTGAAGCACCCATAATTACACTGAAGAGAAATAAACTTTATTAATAAACTGTGTATTGTACTGTCAGTGGCACTGATTTTCTCTACCTCTCTTCTTTGGTAAAAGCCAAAAATTGCTGATGGAAAAGATGGAGGTTTTATTTCTAAAGTTTTATTGAATATAGAAAGTATTAATACTTAACCTGCCTTTTCATAAGTGCAGTAAAGATATCTAGTGCTGTTACCATCTTTATACATTTTTGGACTTAATGATGTGCCATCAGTATTAATGTCATTTGCTAAGAATCATCTTTCTAGTAGTTTCCTGTGCTGCTACACTAAAGATGATTTAGTCTAAAAAGGAAGCTGTAGAATAGGTAGTATTAATACTGCATTCATCTTGAAAGCTACACATCATCAAGCTAGAAAATATTAGACAATAGAAGAAGTTCTGCTAGATAATAAATTCTATGGCAAGAAATTAAAGCCCTATGCAGGAAAGCATTAACAGCCAATGAATTGCTTATAAGACTTTTAATAGCAATCCAAACACCAATAGTTAAAATTAATTCAAATTCAGTGAGAATGTTGATGAAGTAAATTGCAACTCCACAAATTTTACCAGCAGGAACAGCAAGTGTAGAGCCATATAACTCTGCTGTCAAAAAAAGCATGACTTAATTTTAATTACTTTTTCTTAATCTGTTTTCTCCAAATTGTAGAATGTAAATAGTATAGGACTCTTGCTTAAACAAATAGCTTTTCTGGTCCAGTACTGTGTTGTTTGATTCTCAGAAGAGATTTATTACTCTCTATCTGAGACAGTAGAAAAATAAATTCATATCCCTCAGTGATTCTGGAGCCAAGTCTTCTCCCTTATGGGTTCCTTAACAGCAGTACAGAAATTGATATGGGTTTGGTGAGGTTACAGCAAAAGCAAAATATATGCTTTTGGAGAGTTTAACCTAAAAAATATGCACGCAAGTTGACACACAGAGATAGTTGCCTATAATTATAATTAAACTGGAATTAAAACTTCATAAAGTTTAAAAGTTATTTTTAATTCTTGTTCCACAGCAATCAGATAAAACTATTTAGATTGATTTTGAAAACTGTAACAAACACTAAAGAAGAACTTTGTTCATCTTCAATAGAAAATGTGATCATGGGTTCAAGTGAATCTCAAATCAATTCTAATTCCCCCCAGTACTCAATTTAAAAATAATAAATAATCAAGTAACAGGGCACAGAAGTTTTCTCCAAAAGATGCCTGTAGTAAAACAGATTTGAAAAGAATTTAGCTGTGAATACAAACAGTGAATATGTAATTTAATGTAAGTAGTACTGCTTACTAAGATAAGTAAGTCACTTTTTCCTGGACTGTCTCCTCAAAATGTGTTTGCAACTGAACAACAAAAAGTATTAGCTCTTCAGAACCATCATAGCTTTAATGATACCTTCAAGAGAGGAAATCTAGTGCCTAGAGGACCTCTAATCAGCAGGAACACAGTAACTCGTACAGGCATGGAAGAAGAAAGCTCCCTGACCCTTTTTGCACCTACTTTTTGTTTTACTGGTGCATTACGTACTAGTGAAAATAGTAAGAAGGCGAGCCCCATATGCATTTTATATTTTTCCTCCTCTAAGCCCTCAGGCTTGGACTTTCAGAAACAGCTGAAGTTATTAAGTGCTCCCGAAAGCCAGGCACTCGGCACTTCAGCACATCTGAAAATCATCTTCTGAAAACCAAACTGTATGCCAAGAGCCTAATCTCATGCCTTTTGGAACCAATGGGAGCCTTCTTATTATTTCATTTGACTTTGGATAATGTTTTACAGGAAATACAAGGAACTGCAAGTGAAACTGCTGCCGTATCAGACGTGTTCATCCAGTCTGCAAAGTAGTCCAGTGAAAAACTGCTGCAGCAGGGTAGGGACACAGTATAATTACTGTGCCCAGCATGGCCAGCAGATTGAGGGAGGTTATTCTCCCCCTCTCCTCNTTGGAAAAAACTTCCAACACATTTTATGCATCAAAATCTGCAGATTTGCGTTCAATTTATGGATGTGACAATATTTTCCTCCAACCAAATATGGTGCTAAGTATCCACTGTATTGGCTATGACTTCCTGTCACTAGCTTTAAACATGCTTGCTTCTTGGCTTTAGAGGGGCACTCTCAAACTTTTCTCAGGAAATGTTTACAGAAATAAGATCCCTAACAGCCATTACATATGCCCCTGCTATGCTCTTCAATCATTATTTTATTATGATAACTAGTAATAATCTCCATCAAAGACTTTGCTATACTTTTTTCAGGACTATTCTGCACACGCAACAAGGAGAGTAATAGAAGTATCAACAGAAATAAAATACATTATGAGCTTAACATGTTTAACAATATTTTAATACTTCCAGTATTGTTGCTCCATCCCTTTCTTAACATCATTTCACATTTGCTCATTGTGCACTGCAACGGATCTAGTCTTGTAGTACCGGATAACCACCTCATGTGGGTGAAAGCCTCGTGTGCTAATCCAGCAGATCTACTCTCAAATACTAGCAGGCTGTTTTGCTACTTTCCCTGCCCAGATGCATGGCAGAAGACTAAGGAAAAGGTAAGAGGAACCCCAATCACTTCAGTAAAAACATTCATTATGCTTAAAACACATAAGCACTTCTGAAAGCTAGAGAAAAGCCAAACCTCACATCCCTCGTGAAACGAACTTTCACTTGCCAGTAAAACCGGATGAAGTGTGAAAAATTCAAGGTCAGATATAAATGTAAAGGTGGAAATGAAAGTCCTGTGGATTTGCAAATGTGACTAAGCAGATACAGTCCATAAATCATCTTTCCTAAATCATAGTTACCTAAACAAGGATACAGCAAAGTAGGACTATGCAAGTAAGTTAATTCAAATTACATTTAAATGAAATGAAGGAAGCAATTCACACCTCACAGCTATTGTTTCAGGCTCTCTTGTGAGCTCAGGAAATAATTTCAACACTTCTGAAGCTTTTTCCATGCTTGGAATGTTTTCTTTGTAATTATTTGAAAGGCCTCAAAAACCTATGCTACAAATGTCAATATGAATTGTGCTCTGCCTCCTCATCCAAGTATTCTGCATATTTGACCTCTGAAAACTTATTACACAAATAAAGATTAAATGTCTGCAAACATGTCACAATGCTATTTTTCATTCAAGAACCTCAAATTCATGATAATTCCAAGGAAAAATGCCTCCTATATTACTTCTGTGTAAATCAAAAGCTAAAACAAAATCAAGCCTAACTTCACTAATTTTCCATCACCTACCTTCTACCCACCACCCCTTTCAGTTCCTGGATTTTCACTCTAACTTCTATTATTGCTTAACACAGAAGAGAATTCCACTTCATGTTTCTAGTTTTACCATGAGGCTTTCTAGTCATTTTACTACCCAAGCTCCTGGCTTTTTGGTCTTTCTCAACACTCTGTGTCACCATGGCACACTCAGGAGGACCAGAGGAGAGAAGAAACTGATTTCCAGCAGTACAATCAAGCGTAATTTAATGACACAAGAAACACTTTGATTTTTTTGCATGGAATTATATATCATTACTATGGCAATTTAAATCATGCATACAAAGTCCACATTCCCAGAAATTCATAGCATTTTTCAGTAGTCAGCTCTATTAGACTAATGTAATAACACTGCCAGCCAGCATGCATAAGTCATAAGTGGTATGATTGGATTTGTCTGCTCACTGCATTTTCAATTTGAATAATAGTCATATTGCAGTATCTTTTTTGTCTAAATACTCTACTGTTAATATTTAGTTGAAGCTGGGACAGCAGCATTAAACACTGAGGAGGAACAGCATAGGCTATTTTTATTCTATAGATGTACAATCACATTCCTAGATTTGGTGACGCTCTCTACCTTACTATAGCACCAGAAAAACAAATCTCCCGCCCTTGTACTACTGTTATGGATAGTACAGTCATCAGAAATATTTTGAATTGGCAAAATGTCTAAATTTTTCCAAATGTTTAGTTGCCAACTTTGTAAGAAAGCAAGCTTTGTAAAAGGTTCATAAAGGATGGCAAGTTCAATGTAGACAAGCACACGAAGGAGCAAGCTGAAGAAGCAGTTCCCAAAGCAGATGCTCTTATTTCATAAAAAGTGCAGTTTTGGGGTTTTTTTTTTGTTGGTTTTTTTTTTTTTTACACATTAAGAAAGAGTAGAAGCCAAGGCACCCCAAGGCTTTCGCTGTGTGAAGTAATACAATACTCAAAGAGTCAAAAGAGTTACTGTTTTTCAAAATGTACACTAGAATATTTCATAGGGTTTTAATCTCTCCTCCCATTCCTTTCAGTCAGTAGACAACTCTTAAGTGATTTATAGGGACTGATCAGGTTGAACAGTGTTGTTGGTAAGAGAGGGCACCAGGACTTGAAGAGAAGAGGATTCAACCTTCTGATCCAGATCTTTCCAGCATGATTTCACACAAGCCATATAAAATTGCTACAGTGATGCAGTTCACTGTCTAATGATGGAATCTATCTAACAGGGGGAAGTGCTGAGGTTTTGAGATACTCCACAGGAAGGTCAAAAAATGTCTATTTTAAACATGAACAGAATTTAATTATTTAAAGACATTAAAACTATGTGTTGAAAGAAACAATTTAAGTGCTCATAATAAGATCAAAATAGAAAAAAATAAGAGATTAGTTTTCAAAAATGGTATAGAATTAGATTGATTTTTGTTTAGCAATCAAAAAAATACAGACATTTCAGTTTATTCTGCTCAATGTTTTTATTGTACTTGTCGTTATTTCCCCCATCACCATTTGCCATTGAAGTAGATTTTATTGAAGTAAATTTTATTTCTTTTAAACCTTTGTAAAAAAATTTAAGACCATCCCTCAGATTTAAAGACAGGAAGAGCTCTTTTGCTTTTTTATGATCAGTTCCAGAGGCATTTGATTTCTTCTTGTCCAGCTAGTGAAACCATGTATGCACATTTGGAATACGAGACTACCCAAGAGAGAAAAAGAGCATAATACTTCTGTCTATAATGTTCTCATTTCTCAAAACTGTTAGCCTTTCCAAGCATCTGAAACAATAATCAAGCTGAAACCCTTTCTTTTTATATTACATACAAGTGCTCTTTCTTTGCATTGATGCTTCTGAAATCCTCAAACAGAAGAGCTCTCAGAGCATGGGCTGGAGCCTTATAGGAAAACAAAATAATAAATGAAACTATGGAGAGATGTATTCTGTACTCCTCTCTGCCAGCAAAGGCCAGGGCCTGAGCTGTGGTTGTAGTTCTGTCACCTTAATAAGCTGGAATGCCTTCAGGTGGAGAGGGTTCATAATTCACATGAATGGGTACCTCTTTGCTAAGACCTTGCTATATGCACATACAAAGCAGTGACTCATGCAAATAACATTGCAAACAAGTAATGCATATGAGTTGAATAGTTGCAGAATTTTTATTTAAACTGCATTCACTTTAGAAACTTGGTAGTAATTCAAGAAACAACAGAAATTATTTCCAGAAGTGTGATCAAGCATGCACTTTGGGTTTTTCTTGCTTTGGTGGCAGATTGGTAACAAATTTCATCTTTTGTGCTGTTATTTACAGGGGCATCTGCAGATGGTGGAGAAGCCACCAGAGGGCTCCTGTATTTTTTCCATTCAGGTTAAAAAAACCAAAAAAATTGAGATTAACAAAAAATTAAGATCATAAATTCTGCCTTCAAAGTTTAAAAACTAGAGTTGAAAGATGGAAAACAACAGACCACTACGACAGTCTTAAAAAGACACTTGGTAGCTTCAGAGTTTGAGAAAAGTTAAAAAATCCCCAGATTCTGAAGGCTGCTTTAATGGGTCAGAAACCAAGTATGTACAACCTCAAGGCACTTTGGTGAAATGAAAAGCCTAACTACTATGTCACCTTACACACTCTTTCTAGGGAATGCCTAAAAATAACTCTTAAAACCAGTCTGGAAAAAAAAAAAACCAAACAACAAAAAGCACCACAACACAACCAGGACACCCCAACAGTCCAAAGGAAAACTACATGGAGAGGCCAACAACAGTCTAAAACTTACTTTCTGAGAACTAGTACTTTCATCTGCAAAAGGAACCTTGCCTTTCCATGGAATGAGGTAAAAAAAAACACAGTAAAAGCCAAAATCAGTACAAGTCTTAGTAAAACAATGAATTCACACATGCACACTCAGAAATGGCATTAAAGTAGATAGGACTAATTACATTCCAGTTTATGAATTGAAGGCAGATGTTTCATAACTATAAAGATGGAAATCCATGTGAAAGGTCTGAAGGTCATGAGCAGATATAAAACAATTCACAACGTGACAGGAAAGAAAGTATTTTTCAAAGGCTTTGTCTCACAAAACTGTATTCCTTGAACTCCAGGTAGCATGTGGCAGGAGGAGTACTAGGGAATCTCTTCAGGACTCGCAGTTGAAAAAGTTCAAATAATAATTAAGAGGGTTGAGCCTATAGTATCAGCTTTACTACTTTCCTGTCTCATTTCTATTTAGTGCATAGGCACTGCCATAAGGGATGCAGCATGGAAATTATTTGCCCATAGCTAGAGAGCACAGAAAACTGTAACATTCTGGAGCAAGTTAGTACTAATAGAAGAAAAAACAACTAAGGAATAAATACTTTTAAGGCTATATGTTTATAGCTTGCTGTGTGGGACTAATGAAGGCCACAATTCAACATTAAAATGGATTCTGTACAATTCAAAACAATTGTTAATAAAATCATTTTAAGACTGTAAGAAAGCAGATTGACATAAAGGCATTTTTAACTCTGTTTGCATTCCTAGCTTTGTATGAAAAAAGTACTTTATCAAAACTAAGGGAGATTGGAAGCAGTTTGTAAGATGGAAAAGCCATTTTCTAAAATGTAGATGCAGGAATTCATAGAAATATAGCAAAATAAAATAAGTATGTTAGTAAACTACTTTCAAGATATAGAACTGCACAGTAGCCAAGGTATCAGTACCAGCCAGCACGGGTTTATGAAAGGGAGATCTTGCTTAACCAACCTGATCTCTTTCTATGACCATGTGACTCACCTTTTGGATGGGGGGAAGGCTGTGAATGTTGTCTACTTGGACTTTGGTAAGGCCTTTGACACAGTCTCCCACAGCATTCTCCTAAAGAAACTGGCAGATCATGGTATAGACCACTGGGTTAAAAACTGGCTGGCTGGACATTCCCAGAGAGTTGTGATTAATGGAACGAGATCTAGGTGGCTGCCAGTCACCAGCAGTGTCCCTCAGGGCTCAGTTTTGGGGCCAGTCTTGTTTGGCATCTTTATTGATGAGCTGGACATGGGGATTGAGAGCACCCTCAGTAAGTTTGCAGATGACACTAAATTGTGTGGGAGTGTTGATGTGCTGGAGGGCAGGGAGGCTCTGCAGAGGGACTTGGACAGGTTGGATCGATGAGCCGAGGCCAATTGGATGAGGTTCAATAAGGCCAAGAGCTGTGTCCTGCACTTTGGGCACAACAACCCCAGGCAACGCTACAGGCTTGGGGATGAGTGGCTGGAAAGCTGCCCAGCAGAGAAGGACCTGGGAGAAGCTGAGAATATACATACATGTAAGAGTTAAGGGATACTAAATGAGACACAGTACAGTGATGTTAATTTAGTGGTCCATCATCTGCAGAGTGTGCAAAAAAATCAGTTGAAAATTATTCTAGCATCCATGTCTTTAAATCTCCACAATCCTGACAATCAAAATGGAAAAATTCAAGTCATGAATGATTTTAAAAGGTCTAGCCTCTAACTATACAAATATGATTATAAATCAAAAATATAAAGGCAATGCCAGACAGCAAAATATCCTAATGGTGTTACCAGGTGTTACAGAGAAGCAGAGTAATTCTAGATAGAAAAAGGTGTATAGTATTTTTAAAGAGTAAATACAGTTGCAAATGTCTCAAGTTTCGGCAAGACTAATGAAATTGTAATAAATAGTACTGAAATTTGATGTAGAGATTTATGTTGATACCAAGCAGAAACAAAAAGATATTCCAAGGAAGACAGGTAATGAAGCAGTAGGTAACAATGCTAGAACACTATCAGACCATAACTCTATGCCAAGCGTGAGACACTGTCAGTGTTCAGTCAGACACCAACTTCAGTAGGAAGACACCGCAAGATGTAAAAAGTTACCAGTGCTGTAAACTTGCATATCTGGTGACATTTGTAGCATCTCAGCACTATTTGGAAGAAGTAGAAGGGCCCTTCAAAATTTTTCTAGACTAGAAAAAAGCCATAGTATCAATAATAATAATAAAATAATCTCTAAAAAAAAAAGTTTACTAATGACTTAATCAAGGTCACACATTCTAGTGATGATATAAAACAAAAAGTTATGTAAAATTATTGTCTTGTAATTTCACACTCATACCTCAAAACTGTTGTTCCTAGTTTCTTCTGAATGTCCCTAGCACAGTTCTTTGCTGGCATGGGCCTTGTGGCAGACAATTTTCAGCCACACTGGTCTCACTTCAGCAGTGCTACAGTAAGGGTCAAAATAGGTCATATACTGGAAAAGGAGTCATAGCAATTGCTTTTTGTTTTCCTCTGCTTTTCCATAAACAGCACAGAAATTTGGCACTAAGCCAAATATTTATAGAAACTTCTTTTTAGGTATTTGTTTTAGTCACTGGAGAACAATTACAGCTAAATGTACTCAATACTATCTGGAGATCTGTTTTTTTGATATATCCTCTGTCAATGTAAATTTTTTGTTGTTCTAAGTGTATTTTGTCCTTTATGTGTGTGCTGTGTGTAGTAATCACAGACATTTCCAATGCATTGGGAAGCCCCTAGATTTTCCTAAGGAAAAGATGTGAAAAGATGCAATACTGAAGACCCCTCTTAGGTTTTACACAAAAACAAAATAAAACCAGAACCAAAACAAAAAAAACCAAACCCAAACTACCCTAATTGCTCTGCATACTGGTTTTCTTAAGCAAATACAGGAATAAGAATTAAGTATCAAGATTTTGTACTATGACTTGAGTGAGCTAATCATTGCTAGTAGAACCAAGATTTTGATAAACCCTCTGCAGAGTAACTTTGAGACTTTCAATTCAAAGCCATTCATTTCCACTGCTGAAGGAGAAAGGCTGAGGCTTCAACACAGTGTTTGTTGCTTACAGAAGTAAAACAGCATGAAACGAAAATTGTGCACTGTCTTTTCAGAGGACAGAGTGTCTCTACTGAATTCACACTTCCAAATTTCATACTTCTGTCAGAGTTTCTTCTCCTACTTTACAAAGCAGCAACTTTTTCACTTTACGTTTCCTACATCTTCCCCTCCTTGCCCTCTTTTATCTGACTGATCTGTCCCACAGTCAAGACAAGGCTTGACCTAATCTCAGTCTCTGTATGTTTGCCAGTTATTTATTGATATATATTCAGGTTAACCTCTGGAAGGTAAAATATTTCTCTTTAGCCCATTCTGCAAACTGATAACCGAGTCAGAGATTAGATGATTATGTAATACAACTACAAGTGCTTATGCTTGTGGACTCCATAACACCAGTTTAACAGATTTCAGCCAGCTCTCACATTTCAGCTACTAGCAGAGAATTTCAGAAGTTTCTATGCTGCTTACAGTGCTTGGAGGGATGCAGCCATTGCATTGAACACAGGCCTGAACAGACACACAACTGCGTGCCCGTGCGCAAATCAGCTTAATGTTCATGATTCCTCACAAAAACTTTCTGATCCTTCTTCCTCCACAGAAAAGAGGGAATCATAAGGACAAAACCTCAAGTAAAACAATTCAGAGATCAGCAGTTAAAATCACTGAGTATGCAGGATGCTATACAGCTATCCCAGCTTTCTCAAGTTTGGTGTGCTTCTGTAGTAGGTGAGAAGCGACCTATTAGCTAGCTTCTCATCTTCCTGTTCAACATATGATCTTACTTTCTATGGAAAATGTCATATAACTCCTCACCTTGTGATCCACTGGTTTCACAATATTTGAAATTATGCAGTGGCATCAGTGTCTTTAGAAGCATGGTGCAGGCAGAATGCAATGCAAGCCTCATACAGTTTTTTTTTTCCCCTACAAATGCCATAATGGTTTTTCCATTATTAATGATAATTTAGAATGTTCCAAAATGTTGTAAGGTGGTTACTAGACTCATATTCTACCTAGGCCATTAACTGTTTCTCTGATTATATCGAAATGCATCTCAATTCCCCATCTACCTCCTTGCCACAATTGCTTCATCAATATTCATAAGATCCAAGAGCTTGATATCGATTACCGCATCTAATGGACTCATTATGCAAAGTCATCGTGACCTCTGGAGCAATTCGACTTTTGTGACTTATCTAGATGCTTGTTCAAAATGTTTTGAGACACTGGCACCAACGCAGGAGCAAGCAGTGCAGGACAAGACCCACCATAGCATCTTTAACCAAAGGTACTTTGATAGGATGGGCTTTGTCCACATCTGTATGAGATGTCACGCAACAGTGAAAGCTCTATCACATTATCCCCAACTTAACAGGAGACATTGTTACCACACAGCAGAAAGAAGCAGTTAATATTAACTGATCATTATTAACATTCATTATGGAAAATCAATCTGACTGAGCTATAACCTCCTGCTGCAGTCCACTGGGTTATTCTGGTATTTACATAATATTGAGTTTCTGCTAACCAAACTTATAGAGGTTATATAACATCTTTCAATGTCATAGTGATATTGCAAACAAAATCTATTCCATTTATCAGCACCAAGGTATTAAAAAAAAAAGGCATTTTGCAAACAGTTTCTAATGGCAAATCTTTTACTGCTTCATACGTCCAACATTAACAGAGACAAACCCTCTTTGGATAAGAACAAAACAGTACAACTACAATGTGATTTCATCTTCTGTTCTCAAAATAGAAATAACTTTAAAAAAAATACAAACTCAACAAACAACAAAACAACAACCCTTCTTTTCATATGTGAAGAAACTGAAAAAATTAAAGTTTGAGAAATTCCAGAGAAGTAGTAAGTAATAATGTGTTAAACCAAAGAAATAACCCACAAGAAAGAATGGCCTAGAATGGAGGTGAATACATCATCACCTGGGTTCTTAAAAAAATCTCTAACTCCAAAACTATCATTTAGATTCAAGAATAATTTATTAAAATATTATTGGTATAACTGTAGCTGTTCCATTATAGTTAACTATGAAATTATTTTTAGAATTATTTCTGCTGACTACA
This sequence comes from Bucco capensis, assembly GCA_013396975.1. NCBI lineage: Eukaryota > Metazoa > Chordata > Aves > Piciformes > Bucconidae > Bucco > Bucco capensis. The sequence continues at coordinate 159,760 of VWZO01017847.1, forward strand.
TCTGATTAAATCAAGATGGAAAAAAGAGTACACATAGTTTTTCAGGTTCATGTCTGTCCCCTGGATCCCCTTTCAAATAATTTTTTGTGGACCAATGTATCAAAGTTGCAATGATTATCAGGCTGGTTTCTCTTCTGCACTCTGGAAATATTTCTCTGTCAAAAAGTAAAGTTTTCATTCAAATTTAGATTTAATGTTGAAATATAACTTGAAGGCTCCCAAAATAATCTAAATATATTATAAAATTTACGTATGTATATATACATATTTACACACAAGATTAGCACATTATTCTGTTCTTCAATGTATGCATACAGTTAGAGACTTAGAATACAAGCACACAATGATTTTGGACTTGTCCACTGTAAATATGCTAAAATAGAACAGCTTTTGATTACATTACTTCAGCCTTCTTTACTGAAAGTTAATCTAACCCAAACATAAGCCTCATATACTTCAAATAATTTATAGATACATTTCCCCTACACACATATGTACTTGAAAATTTGTGTCTTGAAACAGTGAAATGTTTTTATTGACCTGAAATAAACTCAAAATGGTAAGACTGAAGAAATTGCCAGTCATCATCAGAAAGTAGAAGGAATAGATTACCTGAGCAACTTAGCAAGTGAATCTATAGCTAATCTCCTCAGTTTAATATGACTCTTGTAGCATTCTCATCTTCAGAAGGAAAATACAATAGAACATAGGCATCTTTTATTCAGGTTTGACTTTTGCTACATCTGAGACTCTTCTACGATAGAGCAACATTAGAGCCACATCTGGCCTATTTTATGTAGTACTATAGCTAGTTGCTTCAGAATCATGTGAAACGTACCTCAATGATACAGACCAAAATATGGTTTGCCACAAAATCTGTATTATTTCCATTCCTCACATTGAAAGTAATCTACATTATGCTGCAGGATAATCTTAAAACATGGCTCCAAAAAAAAGTGATTGTCTAATTAAAGTAATTCACATTTGGGCATGGTGTAAAAGTCCAAAATTTTACGTTCTGAAATTTCTGGTTTTGGAGCAGTATGATCTAAAAGAACAATGTTTTTCTCCAGACAGGGTACCAAAATTAAAAAATTCAAAGCACATACTCTCACTCTGTTTCACAGCTGAAATATCTGCCAGTTAGCAACTGTCAGCAAAAACTTAACATTGCAGTAATTTCAAAAGTAGAATTAGGAAGCAAGCATAATGAACCCAAATGATATGACTTCAAAACTCTAAACCTTCAGTTACTACTTAGATAAATGTCTGAATTGAGAGCATTTACATGTACAAAGTAGCACCTTTAATTTACAAAACTTCAAAAATTCATTAGTTTCCCAAATGAAACGAATACCGATGTGTTTGCTATTTATCACATTATAGTCAGTATTCATACTTTTATACAACAACACTAACATATATAAACAACTGAATTCCAACATCTTTATCACAGCTTAGTCCCTGGTATCAGAAGCAATAATAAAGAATCTGCTGAGCGTATGTGAAGGGTTTGTAGGTAAATTTTCATGTGCTCAAGTAGGGATCACAGAGGACTGAACAAATTTGCAGCTATAGAGAGGGAGAGGGTGGGACCTTGCTCTTGAAGCCAGTCCAAGGCAGGAAACAGCAGACCGTGACTATGTAGCACAACTATGCACTGCCTACTAAATAGGGCAGCCTTGGAAGAGCATAGTGTGCCAAGGGCATGGTGCTACTCACTCTTATGGGACTCAGATCTTACCCTCAAAAAAAAATAAATTCAAACTTCACTACACATAAAAAGGCAAGTAGAGTTTATTTCTTTGTTTTTAAATTAAGTCCTTTGCTCCAAGTCCTAATTATTAATCATTAGGAAGGCCTATTAATTCATTATCCTTCCTACCAATACTAACGTTTACATAATAAATGTGTGCTAAAAATCTAAATAGCTGCCATGTCTAATTCTAAATATAAACCTACTCTGCATCTGCTTCTGATGCTGCCATATGCTTGTGCAGAAAGGCCCCAAGTGTTTGGGAAGCTACAATGTTAAATGCTACAAAAAATGGTGGCTATATGAATGAAGCTGCCTGCCTTGCTTTTGTACCCATTAAAAGGCTATCAGCCTCACTGACATCTTTCAGATGCTTCATGAATACCAGTAGAATAAAACCGAGACATATATACACTCTACAAATAGTACTAATAGGAATCAAGAGAAATTACATGATACTTCAAGTTACAGTAAAAGCTTTTACTCCATTTTGCCCTATGACAACTACTGTTATAGTAGTTCCATTTAACAATTAGGCAACCACCAATTAACTGCTAACTCCTACTTTTTATTCTTCCCTCTGGGAAGTCATGCATCAGACATAAGCAACAAAGGCAATTGATGATAAATTGAAGTTCCATTTCACAGAACCTGAAAAGCTTGCAACATTAATTCTGTTTGGTCCCTTGCAGAGGTGCTGTACACCTGTAAGATCAAGTGACATAGGTTCAGTTCTATAATCCTGCCTACAAAAGCACAACAGCAATGAGCTGCCAACGTCAAAACTGAGCTCTTATAGGCAGTGTAAAACCAAACAGGATCTACAGAAACTTTTCCAATAGCAACAACAGACTGAAAATTGCCTATGTAGCCAAGATCTTCCATCCACCTAGAACCATTTACTGTTATTGTAAAGTACCATTTACAGCCTGAATAAAACAAATCAAAAATAGAACTTAACTGTGTGACATAATACAAATTTGTCCTGTTACCTTTAGCATAACAGCTTCTAAACATCATTCAGTCCTTTCAATAAAGGGGTTGTTCATAGGAAAAAGTAAAATCTAATCACAATATTAATATGAGTCATGTAAATTCAGATGAGGTTGGATCATGCAATCAGCGTAATTGTGACACCAGCACAATGCATCTGATTGAAAGAAATGAATTTTGCATGGATGCTTTTCAGTATACATTCCACCAATTGATTAAATGTGTATTGTGATAATCCTAATAATCCTTATCTTTAAGGGTACCACAAGCTTCATGCAATTTCAAACTTTGTTGTTGTCGTTATCAGAATATGCATGTACCAAAGTAACAAATATTGTTAACAAAAAAAAACAAACAAAAAACACCACACACATGCAAAACAAACAAACAATAAAAACGTAAACTCAGAAATCAGCTACACTTCAATAGGGAATGATCCAAACCCCCCTCAAGGCTGAAGGTTTAAAGAACAGATTTGGTGGTCTTGCTGGTTGGATGCTCTATAAAACAGATTGGTTTCATTCCCTGCAGATAGACAGAGAAGGACAGAGTCCTAGCAAAAGACCTGCTTCCCAAAGCTCTCATTCATCTTCTGGTAGGAATCACAAGTGGAGATTAGATATTTGTAACTTATAAGATAGGTTAATTTATAGATGGTGTCTTCAAGATAAGGGTGGTGGATCATTCAGTGTCAAAGAGTGGACTATTACACTAAAATACATATTCTCAGCTCAGTAAAGTATGCCAAATTCTCAGAATATTAAGCCAATCAGATCACAGGAGTGCTCAGTAGGGGAACAAGCTTAGCTTCAGGCCACAGGCAAGGTGGGAAACTGCCTAAGCACTGGACCCATCCCCAACAGCAAAATGATGAATCAACAGCTACGTGGTGCAGAGAAGGACACTGCTACAAACAGGCTGTGTGTTTAAGTTACAATTGTTTTGACAGACTTGCAGTGAAAGTAATAGGCATTTTTTCAACAGCTCCTCTATGGAAAAGAGCAGGGAAAAGAGCTAGAAAACCAGCAGGTGAAATGAACAGAGATGCCCATGACAGAGAAGAGCATTTCTATAAACTCTGGAATTTCCAGTGTCTGTTTTCCTAACAGTTTGAGACGAGCTCTCTCTAAGCACTTACTGAACACTCCACATAGGTCCTCCTTTCTCCAACAAGCAATTTACTTTTCACTGAGCTTGTACAAGCATAATTGTCTTTGACACTTCTGCTCCATCACATTTGAAATAAGACAACAGGTTCCCAAAAGGAACAGTATCTTCTTCATTATGGAGGCAGCGAACAAGACACAGAAAGATGGAATAGTTTTGAAGCTGTTTCCAGGGGGAGTGGAGGAAAAACACATTAAAAATCATGAGAGGCAACAGGCCCTAAGAACATGGACTTTTCTTAGAATATTTATTCTTCAATCCACCTTTCAAGTTTCAACAAATTGTCATCATAGTGTTTTTGTATAGTATGTACCTGAGCAGGAAGTGTTTCAGATCTCTTTATGAGTTCCCAAATTTTGAACAGCACCTTCTAAAAGAAGCAGGAGGTTTCTGCTCCAAGGTTATTTTGTCAAAATGCAAAGCTGAGTGGAAACATTATTTACAAGAAATTCAGTTTAAAAAGCTCTACACTACTTAAGGAGGTTAAGATCCCTGATTTATTTTTTTTTTGATTGACAAATTTTAGAAAAATAGCTAGGAGAGGATGGGAACTAAGTTCTTCTATTATTGTCAGATGCTTCTACGTAAGATATATATTTTGTCAAAAATATCTTACAGAAAAATAAATATTCCTGCCCAGTTCTGGCATCTTGCCTTTCAGTGATCAATAATAACAACCTAGTCAAAACAGAGTACAACACACAGGATCCAAGTGCTTCCTCCAGATGCACCTGCAGATGTTCCTTTGCCTCATATAAGAAAGAGTACTCTCTCTCCTGAATCTCGTCTTTGGAGGACTGTAATCTGAAATAAATACACTTAGTTCCATCAAATTGATCTAACTTTCTCAGCATTTCTGTTCCCTTCTACACATTATTCCACAAGAAAGACCATTCTGCATGGAAATAATTAAAGACAAGAAAGTACTGCTTTATCCACAGCTTGTGTATGAAATTTAAGGTAAGCCTAACATAACTACACATTTCTGAAACTGAAATAAAAGCAGGGATACAAATAAGAAAGCCAACACAGACTAAACATTTAAAGGATTTGCATTTCCTGTTAAGCAGGCAATAGAAATACACTGTTACATTTCCACTTTTACTACCACTACATTTGTTCAGTCAACACAGAAAACACTGCAGCATGCTGGTATTTCATTTCATTGTTTCATCACAGTGATCCATGCTGAAGATGCATGGGTGAAGGTGTCAGTCAAACTGCACTAGAACTTATTGCGCTGTCTTAGAAAAGTGTTTTTTGAGAGAGCAAAGAGGAAGCAAGCAGCCTTTCTCTGCATGAGTGCTGGGCTAGGGCACCTGCCGTTCCCGATTCCTGGTTTGCAGAATACTGGGAAACAACAGAAACAAAAACATGAATGGTTTGTTTAAAGTTAAACTTCCTCCAACAAGAAACTACATTGGGTTATTAGGCTCGGGAAGTAGCTGAGAACTACAGTGTTATTGCATATGCATCCCTGGCAGTGTTCATGGCCAAGCTGATAGGGGCCCTTGGCAAGCTAGTCTAGCAGGTGACATCCCTGCCTATGGCAGCAGGGTCGGAGTTAATCTTTAAAGTGCCTTCTAACCCAAAGCATTCTATGATTCTATGACACGTAAGGATGAGAGAGACTCTCAAACACAAGAGGGGCATACAGCACTGGGAATCTACTGCAATACAGAGCCTTCATCTTTCACAACCAGCAATTGTGAAACATTCTTACAGTGGTGACAGATACAAGGCTTTAGGTGAATACTTCATGTTCCACTTTAATGCTACAGAGCTGTTTTTGTACAGTTGTCCAGAGAGGCACCTCTGAAAACACCAATAATGTGAAATGTTATAGACACTGAAATTAGACCACCTATTCCATTCCTAGTCACCTCAACAGGTTTAGATGGGGACCACAAATTAACAGAGCCTCTGGATGTAGGTGCAAAACAATACCCTATTATGCAATTTTTGAAACATACAGGAATCATACTATTCCACATCACAGAAGTCATGCTTTCTTTGCCAACTTTCTGCCTTCAGTTTATTTTATACAATCTACCAATTCAACTATCCATCATTTCTGCTTTTTCTGGAAAAAGTACATCAATATCTAAGTATACCTATTCCAGACATCAGTAATAAACAATCACAAATAGTGTACCTTCTCCAATTAGTAAACACTTCCTCACCACAAGGGTGGTAGAATACTGGAACAGGTTGCCCAGGGAGGTGGTTGAGGCCCCATCCCTGGAGGTATTCAAGGTGAGGCTTGACAGGGCTCTGGGCAACCTGATCTAGTTGGGGATGTGCCTGCCCACTGCAGGGGGGTTGGACTAGATGACCTCCAGAGGTCCCTTCCAATCCAAACAATTCTAGGATTCATACTTATATGTACATGGCTAAAAACTAATGGTGTTGTGTATAGAGAGTTTTCAAGTATTTCACCAAGAAACTGATTTATTTCTTTGACTCTCATCAACCAGTATGTGAATAACCTCAGTAACAGGTAACAATGAGTGTTGTTCTATACTACATTTGCTACCTTTCCTCTTTGGATTGACAGTGAAGAGCACTCTGAACTGCAAAAATACAACCTCATATGTAGAATCACAAATCATATAAGATTTGCCAATTGTTAGTTTAATTAGCAAGGACCAAGGCAAAAAATCCTGTAACTTCTAACTATATTGCATGCCTAAAGGTAAGACATAGTAAAATGACTTCTCAAAGAATTAAGTATCCAAAACCAACTTTCTATGGCTAATATTCCTCTACTTGCTCAGAAATGAGTGAACAGTGGATGGAGTTCCCTTAGATTATATCACTGCACTGATTCTGTAATTCAGCAACAAGATAACATAATGAGCAGTATGCAACTTTCTCTACCAACGTGGACTATGTTCCAGGAGAAGTTGTATCTAAAGGTCACAGAGAAAGATTTCATTCCTCCAGAGATCAGTTCATGTTCCATGTTGAATGTATCAGCAATGGTGTTGTTTATAATGAAACTTTCTGTTTGTTTGTTTTTGATGTATCCATGAGGAATTAGAGCTAAGACCACCAACTGATTTCTCACAGGCCACCCAAGTATTCCCTTAATGTCAAAAGCAGAAAGAGATTCCGACTTTGCCTTTGTCTATAGCACCAACTGTAATTTACCACAGCAAAATACTACCACAGATGATTTTTTCTGTAAATCAGAACAGGGGAGTTCTGCATAAAAGCAAGGACTATTTAAAGACAGGACAAACACAGAGCCATGATGGAATCCATACATTGCAAACAATGTTGACATCATGGTACAGTTCACCCTAGAGGGCCAGTTTTCCATGCCCTAGGCAAATGCTCAACTGCTTTTTAACAGCACTACTAGTCATTACCATGACAGCAGTCTAGGATGAAATCAGCATCCATTACATTGCACAGTTACCTTAAATGCCATCCAGCCACTGAAACAAAGGGCTGGAAAATTACTTGGAGCAATATTGCGCTTTTGCTAGTGCTAGTGCATTTTTCAATTGATGTAAACATGTTAAGGCAGTTAATCAATTACAAATCAAAATCCATTCTCTGTACTATTAATGAATGCAACTTTGTTCAGGTAAAAGCATTGTGTTGAAATACTTTGAACTAAACATTAATGGTGTATGAATTCTGAATAACAAGAGCAAAACAAATTCCTCCAAGGATTTTCGCTTTTAAAGTAATTCCTCCAACAGCTAAAGCAACTTCCTGTTGTTTTCTTTCATCAACTTTTACTACGTTCTAACAGTGTGTCACAGATGAATCCTAATCATTTTAAGTTCTCTCATAAATGGAGCTAAGCAGCAGTCCCAGAAGGACCTGCAGAATTACCCTTCTACCTCCTTAAAAGCATACATGCTGCCTATTTCAAATATGACCTTCTGCAGCCTGAAAGGATGTTTCAGTTATTTTCATAATAAATTGCTCTCTTTGTCCAAGAGTTTTCAAGTAACGCAGTGTGGAAATTGCACTGACCATATATTACATTACAGTAACTAGTGTAAGGATAAAAGACTCAGCAAGAGAGAGCTAGTTTGATATTCTACACTAAATCTGTAATGTGGAACATTCTATAAAAATTCCCAACAAATTAGCACCCTTTCATTAAGCTGTTGCTTTTTCCCTATTTCTGCAACACAGGTGAGACATATGACAAAGGACTTGATTTGCAACCTGTACATCAGCAATCCCCACTTGTCCTATGCTGATAAGAATCACAGTGCTGGATCCTGAAAAGAGATTCAGTGGTAATCTCGATCCTGAAAGGAGATTCAGTGGTGATTCAAAGCTTTACAATGAATCACTTTCATGTCAATATTATTGCATGACTCTATATCCTGAAATTGATTTTCTTCTCAATGAGGTCATAGGTGAGGCATACCATGGATTCTAACATGTCTCTGAAGTAACAAAGTGTTAATAGAAATACTAAAGACTGTCTAGCAATGAACTCATGGGAAAAAACCTGCACGCCAGGTCTTTGTCTTAGCCTTCAGCAGCAGCTGGCAAGTTCAGGAAGTTGAGCAAACCAGCATCTGCACCAATCACTTCTCCTCTAAACTGACAGAATAATTTGCTATATTTCCTTCAGCTATGTATGCAATTGAGAAATACGTATTTTATAAAGTTATTGCACTTCAGTTTCAGATTATTCAGAAGTTCTGATTTGAGAATATAACAAGGAGCATGTAGCTGATAGCCCTCCTTTAGGGAGCTGAATTCAAGCTTCAGTGGCCAGCCCCCAGAAAGCAACACTGCCTTGTAATCTTCCATAGTTAGATAGCCCAAGGCAAAAAATAAAGCACTTGCTGCCAGCTGGAGGCTCTAAAGTACTACATTGGGGGGGAAAAAAAGAAAAAAGAAAAAAGAAATAAAACAAGAAAAATATGAACTTCTCATATTTTCTTCCAGAATCAGAAAAGGACTTTCCTGTTAACAAAAAGCATTTAAAAGGCTACTGTCATGTAGCATCAGACACAGAAACATCCATTAGTTTTATATAGCCTTTCTCTTTGCAATGGCTGACACTTCGAGTTCAGACTGGGAGCATGGGCATCATGAGAATTAATCTCAGCTCCAATATGTCCCAATAACTTTGCAATCCTATGTGCTTGATTCAGTTCTCCATGTATTTGATCTCTGGCAGTCCTATTTAATAAGTGTTCACAAAGAGAATTGAGATGTACATTAATGATTTTGCCAAAGCCATTAATACCTTCTTGCTAAGGCAGATTCCTGAATTTCATATTCACTGACTAGCCTATAAATCCTTCCAGTTAGACAGCATCTCTGTTTCTCCACATGTAAACGCTGTAAAGCTTATGCAACATGTAAAGTCTTCTATGATACCATACAAATACAATTATTACCATACACAGGAAATCTTATCTGATTTCCATATAAAGGGCATCAGACACCAGAAGAAGGAATAAGACCCTGGTATCAAGATTATGATTTATATAATACTTTAATTATAAATTACATTATCTACTGTCCTGCAACTTGTTTATAAAACCACTTTTTTCATATCTTAGAAAAGAGATGTTGCTAAAATACTGAAAATACCTTTCATTGTTTTGCTGCTTAGTCATTTGCTGCTTAAATTTTAGCAAGCTTTTCATACTCCTTGCTTGCAGAAACAAGCAAACATCTTAAATATATTCTGTTTTGCCTTTTTATTGCTATATAAAGGCAGGCTAATTTATCCCTAAATCTTGTAATAAAACACAAATATTACAACCTGTAAGGATTTTTTTTCTTTCTGCTAAGAATGAACTGTAATAATTAGCTATGGTTTGCCACACCAAAGTGACTTTGCCTCACAGCAATTACATGTTTCAGTAGCCTTCCCAAGACAAATCAAAGAGGAAAATTCACTCTGCTGTTCAACTAATTCCGCCCTCTATGTAAGCACTTTTCTTATCCTAACTACAGCAAGCTTTAAAAATCTCACTGACAAAGGATTTACAGGAAATTACTGCTCCAAATACAGATGTCCAAGTAAGAATCAGTTTTGCTGGGACAGGAACTTCAGACTTTGGCCTGCCTGAGCTTCTGGAGATGAAGCTGGCAGGAAGTGGAAGGGGAAGCAACGCACTTCAGGCTGGGATAAGCTGCTCAGCAGGAAGCAAGGGAAGGCAGTTACAGGCCAGTCAGCAAGATAATGAATTCAACCCAACATTACAGTAACCAGGAGAAAAAGTTGTTTGATTTTTAGCTCCAAATTCAAACAATGCGATTAATGGCTGTCTGCTCTCTTCCTCCCATTGTAACACAGCATAAACCAAGCTTTGTTTGGTTTAGCATTCAGAACAAGAGAAGACACTACACGTATGCACCAGTGCCAAGAGCTGTGCATAATCAAACCCTGTACAAAGAACCATGGGACAGATTAAGGCTTTAGTGCCTACAGAGACAGATACCAAGTGAGATTTTCCAAAAAAATTAAAAGAGATAGGTGACAACATCCCAAGGAAGTTAAGGAACAAAATGAGAAAAAGCTTTGGTTCCACGCTGCTTTCTGTGAAGGGATATTTGCCTCAAGAGACCCTTTGCCTAATTGTCATAGCTTTTCCCTTGGGTTCTCTAGAAAGAGCAACCAAAAACAGGCACTAAAAAAGGGGAAAAAAAGAAAGATGATGTCTTTAAAAAGAAACTGAAAATTTAAAAGATCTTTCTTCACAATTACTTAAGTTTTGTGTCTATTTTTTAGAAAATCACCTTCTGAAATGCTATTGATTAGAAAGCTACATGAAAGTAGCAGTTAGTTTCCAAAAGGGATATCAGTATTAAGAACACCAAGAGAGTAATTTCCAACTGGAATTACCTAATCTTTAACAGCACACTTCAGGTTCGTCTTATCTGTGACTTATGTATAGCAACCTTTGAAGTCAGTCCAAAACTGTTTTTTGAGGAAGAAGGACTAGAAGGGAAAAGCAGGAAAATATTTAGCTGGGTGCTATAAAAATAGGAAACTACTAATAAAATTTAGATCCTACTGAATTCAAGAACAACATTATTTAACTTTATTCTAAATAATCCTTAACAGAAACTTCCATTTATTAACTAATTAAAAACCCCAACTGTATGTCTCCCAGGAATAGCAAGAAGAACGAATAAAAAGAAAAATCAACATCAATATGAGCAACCTGAAGAAATAGATTCCAGATGTTTAAAGAGAGATTCTTTTCTTAGTCTTTCTAGTGTAGGTATGAAACTGGAAGACTGGATTCTTTCCATATTGTCTTCCAAATCTCTTACCGATGTAAAATTGTTCCAGTGGAACTGGGCTGGCCTCATTACAAGTACAGCAGAAATACTGCATGCCTCATGTTAGCCAAAGTTTCTCAGACCAGAAATGTTGAAACAACTTCAGTTTCACCTCTGCAATACAAATCCAACACATCCAATCCACTTTGGAAGTATTTTACATAGTTCTTCAATGCTTGTAATGTTAGCAGTAGCAGTATTGCTAGAAGAAATCACTCAAATTGTGATGGAAATAGAACCCTGAGATATGACAGCTGTGACTCAAGCAGCATATAGTATTCACAACTAAAAAAATAAATAAATTTGGTAATAAAATAATACCATTTTGATATTTGATATAGTTAGAAGAGTTTGGGTAAAGAAATTAAAAAGAAGCAAATGCTCAAATACAACTTTTATAATCTGTACATCTGCCATACACATAGTAAATGGAAACTCCTTCAACAACTTCTACTGTATGTTAAATTAGAAATCGGGAATCTTGTTCCCTAAAAAAAAATATATTAACACTGCAGAGAAAATGGTGTAGAATTCATTGGACAGCATTAGTTATATCAGCTTTTCACAAAGTTATTTGAAAATTACTTCAGTACTCTTAAAGCCTTTCTTCTCCCTTTGGCAGTAGCAATGAAGCTAAGTACATTCTATAATTTGTTATGTGTAGCTAAACTGGCATAAAAGAAAGACATTTGTATTTCCTACTCCAAATCTTTCACTGAGATATCATTCTCAGTTTGTAAGGTAATAGTGTGCCTGATAACTCAAGTGATCTGTCTAGTTGGTGGCAAGAGTTCCACTGATTCCTGCTGAGGCTCAGGAAATCAGCAATAAGCCTGAAAAGAACACAGAAACATAGGCCCATGGTTCTTGATAGTTTATATCTGAAGTTAGCCTTTCTGGAGCAAGACAGAGTCAGAACTCTGTAAATAATGAGGACTGTGGTGCTGCAAAGAAACAGAATCACATCTCAATGTAACAAATGGTTTGGCTATCCTAAGTGAAAAGTCTGCAAGCTACAGTCCTTCAGAGAGGACAAACTGTAATATTACTGATTATGTGTAGTCTCCCTCCCCTTCTCCCATTCAAATAACTAGGAAAAATACTTGAAGAACAAGATACAATTGCTTTTACATAGCTTACTCAAACACTCAAGCACAGATGAGGGAAATACTTAATCTACCCACAAGCTAAAAAACTTTTAGTGACATATGTATTCTTCTACAATATGTTCATTCTCCAAAGCCATGTCTTAACTAAACAAGAAATGTAATTTTTAATACTAATTACTTCCCACAATGACTAAAAGTAAGAAGTAAAATATATCTTATACATGTTAGATCTCTGACCCTCCCTGAACACTAATAATAAAGACAATCCTTTTTAAGTTTGTCCCAAGCAAAGTATAATTAAAGATTTTTAATCTTCAATCCTGAAAGTCATTAGTAGAGTCGTCTTCTTTTGTTTTGGCTTGGTTTTTCTGGTTTAAAAATCACCCTGAAATCCATTACATTATCATACATTGGGAGAAAAATCTATTCATTCTGGTCAATTTGCCACTCTTAAATTTAAAAGTATAATTAAGAACTAAAAACTCCTGCATTTGCACACAAAGGTACTATATTCAGTAAAATGTCCCAAGAAAGGATTCTGAAAAACGACCCCTGATTACAGTTTAGTAATTACAGCCAGCAGAAGGAGTTTAACAAAAAAGAATCCTTAAAAAAAGGTAAAACTCACCAAAACTAAAAGTTCATTTAAAATTCTGAAACAGGGATAAATTGTATTTTAATAACTGCAAGTTCATTACATCACACTGAGTATACTCTCTACTCTTTCAATGAAGAGTATATAGTTAACTGAAAGCGAGATATGAATCTAAATCTCAAGTCCTTTTCCAATCTTTATCAAGCTCTTTCTCTCAAGGAAACTTCCACTTATTAATATTAGCCCTGCAGCACAATGAGCAGATGCCCTCCTATTTTCCAGAGGCTGCTGACAGGTAAAAGAATCTTGCCCAAAGTCCAGATGGCTTATGTAGAAAATGCTCCAGTTATGGGACCAGATAATCCTATCCTCAAAAACACTATTATAAAATGGGTTCATCAGTGATTCCATTGCATACATTAAGAGCTATAATATTATCCTGCCTGAAATACTAAATTTGCACCAGTCTTGACATGTATTCAGTACATTCCTATTCACTCCAAAAACTACGAACATATGAAAACTTTGTGCTCTATAAACAAACACCTCACAGATATTAGCAAAATCTGCTATACTTATGGAATGCAGAGAAACAAACAAACAAACCAACACAAACAAACCAACCAAAACCGTAGAATACTTTATAATTTTTAACTTCATTACTTTTTTTTTAATGTTTAAAATTTTACTTACTGTTTTTGCAGCTAATGACACCTTTTTCTTTCTTTTTTCCCCTCTGTTCAGCATCTAGTCTACGTGATTCTCACACTGGCATTTACAAAAAATGAAATATTTGTGAACTACTTTTCTGAATATAATGTTAACTGAACACGTGTGGGTACATTGCTTGTCTACTTAATTAACTGAAATGTGTAGGACTGTTGTGAAACTAAGAACTCACTCACTGAGGCAAAGTCTCAAACCTGATCTTAATATTCTGACTTATGCATCTGAAACTTTCTTCAGACACAAAAACAATCCCACAATAGTAATCTGATTTTTACAAGCCCCAAATAAAGTCCTTGCACAGGATTACCAGGAGAACTGTACTGTTAAGTGAGCATTCTTTGAAAAATAAATAAATAAAAGGGAAAAGGAAAAAAAAAAGAAAACAAGATGGCTTCAATTTTTTTTCATACAATAGTTAAATACTGCACCATCTTTTTAATAAAGGCCAGACTAGATTTTTCAAGCACTCTGACTGAAGTCTGAAAGCGATTACACATTCATACAGTTTCATTTTCCTGAAGTCTAAATGGGAAAAGAAGGTCTTTGCTCCTTTCTAGTTCTTTCTTGCCTTATAATATTGCTGTGCGAATGTAAACAATTACATTCCCCTGAAAAGACAGAAGTAAAGCTGCTTCCAGTATTTCAGACAGAGGTGAACTGATATCCTGGGTCACTTTTATCTGCTAAGGAAAATTCACCAATTGCAGTGGAACATGTTTCCTTTACATAGCATCATTCAAAGCAAAACAGACTTTCAAGATGATGAGATTAAGTTAAAAAAAATGCTGTATTAAAGATTTTTGCAAGACAGAGAGTCTAATAATAAGAAAAATACATGTTTAGGAATTAAAAGATCAAGTTTCCTGGTACTGATCTGGGAATTATAAACAGAGAAGTAAGTAGAAAGGGCACATTTCTCAGTGTTCCTTTACAACACTAATATAAATAAGACTTTCTATATGTTCTACCTTGGAAGAAGGAGACGCTACTGGTGCAAACTAGAGTTATTAGAATTCCTCATATTTATTCAGGTGGAGTATTTTACCCTAGATTATGCTATTACTTCACTATTTATTAACAGTTTTAGTGTGTGTTACAGAAGTACAATTTCTGAGAAATATACCCCCAGCCTTAGTTTAAAAGAAATCAAGCAAGGATCTATATCTCAGGCAATAACTGCAAGCCCACAGATGATGCAGTTTGATTGTTTTACATTATTCCTGATATCGCATATAATTCACTTTTTTTGAAGAATACGTCAATGAAATATGGCAAAAATAATGAAAGAAAATAAAAGTCATAGCATGAAGAAAAGGCAAAGGACTAGGCAGTGTTTAAACCAGAGTATGTATCTCAGCTTGCGATTCTTTCCTTAGTATAGTCCTTCTGAAAATCCAGAGAAGTGATGAAAGGGCTTGATCTTCCTTTTTGAACTTGCATCTGTCTTTCTTTGAAGCTTTTTCTTCTAACAACTCTGACTTGCAAGTAATGCACAGATGCTCTGCTCAGACATTTTATGTCCAGAGCCTGCCTTTTATAGTGGCAAAACAATTTTCCCCCCTACAGGTACAAAGCGTCCATGAACAGGTCCTAGTGGAGAAAAGGAAAGAGTAAATCCTGAAGGACAGATAAAGGTACCTTGGGAAAAATGAACTATTCTACCTCATTATGTTAGAGGTAACTCCTATTTCACATCACAACAGTTTAACAGAGTATTTCTGTTCTTTCAGCCAAATTGTATCTGCATGAAGGTGAGGCAGGGATAAGAGGGATGGTGAAAGGAGAAGCAAAATCAGCAAGTCTTGCAAAACATACTGTATTCTGGAGAGCATCCCAAGAAATAATACAGTATTAACACAACAAATTCCTTCGCAGAGGTCTCTCTAAGAACATGCTATGATTAGCAAAATCTTAAAAGAAAAAATCAAACAAAACAAATCCACACTATTATAGTTTGGGATAGTAAAATTCCAATGCATTCATTCTATTTTGTGTTGCAAAATCGATTTAGTTGCCTTAAAGATCTATCACTGACTGAAGGTCTACCAAATTATAAGCATAGCTACTGTTATAAAAATAAGAAAAAGATTTCTGACTATTCAAGTGTAACCTGCAAAACCTGCCAAGAAAGCTTCTGACTGACAGAACTACTGCCCTTTTGTATAACGCTCTTTTCAACTACTTGTATGGTAAAATAGTTAGAGCTATATATTTACCTCAGCTAGTAATACTTACAAAATACTGAGATTATAGTTTGTTTTATTGTCCAATAGTATAAAAAATGGTTTAACACTGAGAGACATAAACACACATTTAACAGTATCAAATGTCCAGTAGTAAAAAAGAGTGTAAGAGTCCCTCTTAATGATATTCATGTTCATTAAAGTTAAGGGCTTCCCATGCAGTGTTCTTTATTACTCTAATCTCTAATTATAGGGACACTCAGTTTACTGCATGATCGTTTCCTCAAAACAGAAGAGCAGGAACAAATTTTGCTGATTTACAAAATATAACATGTATTAACTTTTCTCAAAGGTTTTGCTTTATCTTCACTGAAACTCTGTATTATATAACACAAGTTTTTAATATTGTTCACTCTTCCTAAATGGAAAGTGCAAAAGACTAAAGGGATTTAAGATCCTGTAGCAAGTGAGCACAGGTAATGGGACTCTCTCTCTAAAATACCTGCTTTTTATTTTTAATAAGTCTAAGAGTTTGAAATTCAGGCTTTTAACTAAGAAATAACAATTGTACTTTCCAGTTAAATGATTAATTCTTTTAAATAGCTTTTAAAACAAAAATGTATTACCTCTGCTTACTATAGTACATTTTTAATGCTTTTTTTAAATGGATATTTATTCATTTCCATTTCAGTGGCATAAATATGCAACTGTATGCAGATTTTGAGCCTCTACTAAGAAAGAACTTTCCTAAATTGATTTGTCTCCAGCCATACTAAATATTTGAACCTTTCAAGACTATACTAAAGGACACCTCATTTTTAGCTTATGCTGAAAGCCGTAACATTTGGTTAATGATGTTCATGAAGACATGAATGTTCCCAAAGTTTTCACAACCTGACTTGTACATGGAATGTCCAAGAACATGGCTAAATCTGTCTTTAATGTATATATTTCCTCATCCATTCATTCCCTAACCAATTAATCAAAATAGACTATACCAAGGCTTTTTTCTCAATGATACTTACTAATAAACAGACTTTACTCATGCTCTGCAACAATAGTCAAGAGAGATCAGCTCAGAGCACAACTGCAATAGTGCAATAATAAAAGTGTAGAGCAAAACAAATCACAACAGATAATGTATTTTACATATTACACAAAACAAATATATATAAACTATAATATTTTTCACATCACATCATGCTATAAAACAAGCACTGAATTAATGTATGTTGTGTTTTCTATTGTAAAATAACTAGCCATATGCAGATTTCCAAAAGTCTATTTCTATTTCAAATCTTACTACTAGGATGTGTTTCACTTATGTATGAAAAAGAAATTATATTTCTTAATTTGATGCTTGCCTACAATTTTCTTCAGAAAACACACTAGGCATTCACAATTGTAAAATCAAACATGTCTACTTCAAAGGCCTTGCACAATTCTGTTAGGAAAGAACACCACAGGGAAATCAGAGCTTTTACTACATAAATGAAGAGAGGGGCAGTAGTTTGTAACATGGTACATGTATGAGTTTCATTACCTTTCTATTTCAGTCCAATGCAATTTTCATTAACCAAGTACAATCTCTTACAGTACAATACAAAGGCGCCTTTAAACCAAATCTTCTACCAGTGTCTTGCTCCCTGCAAAGCACTTGTTTTGGCAAACAGCTACAAGCCTGCCAAGAAAAGGTCATCTATCTTTGCCTGAAAAGCTTGAGCCAGCTTTATACAGTAAGGGCTTATTAAAAACACACAATGCTTACCAGATGTTCAATCAGCTAACTGGATACAATCCAAGAGATGCCTATAAATCCATGGAGAGATGTTTGTTACAAAGGCATTTGCCACACAAAGTCAAAATTACATAAGCACCCTTTGGAGGAGCCTCTTCCTTGAGCTGTGCAGTTTAAAGGATCATGTACCAACAGACTGAATTGTCACCTGATTTGCATTTGCACTGACACATTTAAAAAGAATTCTGTATTTGAGCAGTCAGCCTGTAAGGTTGATTTTCCTAACCAATGCCTGTGCCATTACTTGCAAGTGAACATTGACTTCAAAGAACTTAATATGGAGTCAAACTATTATTTCACAGCTCCTCAGGTTTTCCAGTTATTGTCATTTGGAAACAATACACAAACATCTGCTTTCAGATGTTGGTGAAATCTTGCCTCAGAAGAAACAGATCACCTACCATGTCAGCAAACAAATATGCACAAGTCAGATGAATCACAGGTAGCTACTGACATTAACTCATTTTAACTGATTTGGCAAATGAGATTTTTTTGAAGTTGTCCATTTGACAATGTTGTCTGGCTGAGTATCATAACCTTTAAGTTCCCATATTAGTGTAAATGCAATGTTTGAGGGATTTTCTATTTGGGTTTCTGTTGTGGCTGGTTGATTGCGGTTGTTTTAAATAGACTACAAACTCTAGATCTAGATGGACAAATATTCCTTCCAATTGTAAAAACATTCATAAAACAGCAAAGTTGCAAGAAGAAAAGAGAGAAGCCTAGAAATTGTTTTTGTAATAAATATCCACACTTCAGCACAGAGGTATTTGAAGATTAAACCAAATAAGATGGAAAAGACATAAATAACAGTTTTGAATTATCCCTCCTAAGTAGAAAAAATGAAGGCATAGCAGAAGGAGAAAAGTTTGCAAATCAATTTAAGCTTCTTTTATTTCTTTCATTTTATCCTTTTTCCTCACTTGTGGTTTGAATAAGTGCTGATTCTTTAGTAGTGAAAGGCTAAACGGGAAAAATAATCCCCCAAACCCTACCCGCATAAAACCAGAGCTTCAAAGCAAATAGGTTCTTAGTTAATACACTGCATAATGAGGTTTGAAAACTAAGATTTTGATTACATTTGAAGTTGGCTCACACATTACTGCTTGCTCTTGTTCTGTTAAAGCAAGGAAGCCTACAGAAGAAAAACAAAAAGCTAGTGTAGAATTCTATCTTTACCAAAGCTATGAATAAAATGTGACATTATACATTTAGAAGAAGCAGAGTCCTCCTTACTGAGACTGAATAGAGCAGAGCAACAAATGTGTGTCTAATTTTTCTGACTGGATATTTTGCTTCCATTTTGGGCAAGAAAATCAATATGAAATGGACACTTCAAACTATCTCCCTGAGCACCGAATATTCTTGACAACTTCTAGGGGAGCTGCATTTGTGAGAGTGCATAACCTGATAAACCTACCTGAGTCCAGTGACTGAAGACAGACACCATTTACTTAGCACTGCCAGTTCAGCACTGTCCTACTCAGACAGTCTCAGACTATTATCTAGAAAATAAAAAGTCCCAGTCACAAGTCTAAAAATGTAGTGTTCATACAGCTTGTTGAGTCGTGATAAACAGCTTCCCAGGCATCAAACAGTAGGTATCCTTACTTCACCGATACTTCATATTTTATCCCTGGAAGACCAACTTCCCCAATTCCACGACAGATCTATTTGTGTAAATCCTTTCCACTCCACCTACAGCTCAGAGGCTTGTTGGGCACCCTGCTGAGGGTAGGCAATCCCTTTTCCTAGACTCTACATGGCTCTTCCTAAGCCACTTCCAGTACACCAGCTTCTTTGCAAACATTAAAATATAGAAGAAGCTAAGAAGTATGTGTACTGAATGCTTAATCAAATTTTGGATTGCAAAACAAGAGACAAGAAGTTCTCTGCACTAAAGTTATTAAAGGACACTGTGATTCTTCTCTTCTATGCATTTACCGTAAGTGCATGGGTTATTATGCAACAAGTTCTCAATCCATGCTCATTTAAAGAACAAATACACAAAAAAAAAATCTAGAAAAGATACAACATTTGTAAAATATGTTGTTAAACCAGCACAGAAAAAAAAAAATACACTGAAGATGGTTGACTCTTGTGTTAAAATCTTAACATGCAATTATTAACAATGAAAACCTGGTGATTAACTTGAAACCTTCTTTTAGAAAGAGGTGTTACTGACAGAAGGAAGAGCAAAGGTGGGCTAGAGATACATTCTGATGGAAGAGATGTATCAGTGGAAATAAAGAACAATTTAGAACTTCTAAAAAACTGAGAAATGTTTCCAGAAAGAGGTGAGCTGCTCTCCACCTTGTGCAAGAATATTCAGTGGAGGTCTATCTACCTAGTCATATACTAGAAATTCTGATCAAACACAAGCATTCTTTCACAGCCTATTTACTACCCCAAGATCAGCAGCTGAAGGCTACCCAAAAGTATTTAATGATCTGCCTGATGAATCTTTCAACAGCACCATGAATGTCCCAAAATGGCAACAATCGAGGTAATTATAAAACCAAACCAATTTGAAAAAGACAAACCACACAAACTGTTAAAGCTCTCTTTGCAATAGAAGATGTCGTGGCTAGGCTTCGCGAACGAAGATCCAGGGAGGGCTCCATCCACACTCCTCATCAGCGCCTTTTCCAAGCACGCTGATAAAAAGAGGATAGCAGATAGCACCCTCGAGCCTGCGCTAGGGATTTTTTTTAGGTGAGACACAGCATGCACAGAGCTGGACCCACCCTTTAGTCCTAAGGTTCATCTGCCAGGGCCTAGCAAGCTTGGACGCTGGCAGCGAGGTCCTTAGGACGCAGGTTTAACCTCTTAGATGGAAGGCCTTCCAGGGCTAAACGAGCTCCATCTGCCCGGGTTTGGAATCAGAGTTGTCCTTCTCCTAGGATGACTGCCAGAAGGCTAATGAGCTCATCCTACCCATACAAGGATTCTAGGAACATGGGTATCACTCCCCACACTTTCCCGTGGGCAATGAGTTTAATGCTCCCTCTGCTGTGGGCACAGTTATGGCACCAGGGGCCACAGGAGACCCCAAGGGATTTTCAGACTGTGCCTAGCAATAGAAGATACTACTGAAAGAAACCACCACTCTTCACTGACACAAATTCCAGAAACAAAAGCAAAGATACTAGCTCCTGAGTACATGTCATTTAAACTTTGAGATTTCTGGTAAGCTGTTCCGCTGTTCTCTGCTCATACAGTGCCAAGCACAATCAGATCTCATTTTCTGGGCCCTATTAGCATAGGAAGCATAATTAATGATGACAACAATGATGACTACAAAATAGTCTAAGGAACAACAGCTCTGACAAATGGATACATTAGGAATTTTAGAGAGTTTTCAACTCATGGGGTATATTCTACTAACAGATCTTTGCAAAAGGATGCTACAACATGGAACGGAAATACAATTTTTCTTGGTTTATTGATTCTACTGACACTAGATCCTGCGTATGTTCTGATTAACCAAGTTTTATCTACACTACAAATTTACCAAGTATGAGACACAAAATAGCATTAAGAAGCACAGCCTGCTTCTACTTATACCATTTTCCTTTTTCCTGCAGAACTTCTACCATAACAAATGTTAATCAGCAATAATTGTATTTGCAAAACCGAGACCCTTCAACTACACAAGCTAAGTGTGAAAACTCTTCTAAACTCATATAGTTTGACTTAAATGTTAAATAAAAACAGTAGAAAGCTACCATAAGTAGCTGTATACATTTGTGTCACACAGACCAATAATTCCAAATCAAGAAGAAAATCCACAATGACAAATGCATCAGGGAGGTCAAAAGCTCTTCAGTATAGCAGCATCTGCCTTTCAGTCTATATAAAACTGACTTTATTGAAAGTGTTTTTAATCATTCCTCAAGCAATTTACCTCTCTTATCCACTTGATGGCCACCTCTTATTCCAGTTTAGAAATTGAATCATTGTGTCATCATATCAGTTATGTTTTAAACTTCCAACCTGCTTTTGGATCTTGATCAGCTACACCAGAGCTCTTGAGTATTTCTGAATTAATCCAATAAAAATTCCCTTGCAAAACTCTACAAGCACTAAAATGGATAAAAAAAACCCACCACTAAAGTATGTCAAAAGTAAATGAGTACAGTTTAGACTCAAAATAATGCATACACTACAGTGACACAGTTGATACAGAAAAATCAATAAGACTTTGGATAACAAGCAGCACTGAAGAATTTAATAAAACAGCATGTCTTATAGTCTTCTGTTCATTGAAAGACTGAGAAACAGACACATTCTCCTACATAGTTGCAAAGTAACAATAAATTGACAGACCTCTCCCGAGCCAATTACTTCTTACAAACACCACTCTACTATAAACTTGCTTTTTCTTATAACTGAATATATAAGGTGGAGTCACCAGATGTTTGCTTAAGAGCAGAATTGACTGAATACATGCTTTGAAGGTCTGATAAAATATTCTGGCAAAGTAACAGCAACAACCACTATGAATATTTTGATCTGGGCTCCCAAAAGCAAGTTATCAGAAACCCTTATTCTTGAAGTTCCCATGTGCCTGCATGTGGCACTGTACATGGCTCAATTATGTCAAGCAAAAATGTCCAGCTAATGTGACCAGATGCTGTGTCATGTCCACATAAGCTACATTTGTTAGACCAAAGGGATTTGTTTCTAAAATATCTGTTAAAGTTCTGAGTGGACAGTTACTACTTGTCAATACTTAAAAAAAATCCAGTAAAAGTATTAAAATTATAAACAAATATTTTTATAAATAGTACTTTACTGATTAACTGCTGCAGTTATTTTAGCCTGTGAATAGATACCTTAGTATTTAAACAATTGGGAAGTTTCCACTGACACAGCTGTTTCCATTCATGGGAAAAACAAATATGTGTTTACTCTGAATGCACAGAACCATTTTAAATAAAGTAAATCTGCAGAAGGTAAATAACTTTGCAGATCAATTTTGGCATAGAGTGTAAAGACCTATATCATAGGTGTTACAGAAATGATTGTTAAATAGTTTAAAATGGAGAATTTTTTAACTGTATTTTAAAAGCTGTTTTCTGCCTCTTTTCCTATGTCCACATCAAAAAAGCACATATAAAATATTATGCAGAACTGGTTTTGGAGGCATAATATGGGAATGTTCAAATTTTGGCAGAAAAGCTTAAATCCTAACTTATGAGAACATCACCTTCTGTGTGTAAAAGAGTTCATTTAGCATTTTTTTTTTCAGTATATGGGCCAGACAGTTCCTACTAGAGAATTTACCAAAAATTGCTAAAATAGTTACTCATCCTCCCTCTCAGTGCAGAACAAACAACTCAGAAGCCATAAGTAGGCTCCAAAACAGGATTAGTGTAAAAAAGGTGATGATAAAAATGCTCCTGTTGGGTTTGTTGTTCTTGTAAGGGCTTTTTATGTAGTTCACTTTCCACTTCTTAGACTTCAGCATTTGTGTTTTCCAACCGTTTTCTGCTTCAAAGACTAGAAGTGAACAGGAGCAAGAACAAATCCAAACTCCCTGAGATCTGAACAGTCCACTGGGAGAGCTGGCAGTGCCACAAGTTATCCAGTGGAGAGCAGCCTAAAGCCTTGGGTTTTCCAGGCTGCCCCCTACCTAACAAGTGCACTGCTACTGTTGGAGAAGCAGGGCTTCTCCTTCAGGTGGCTTCCCAAAGAAATTTCACAGTCCAGGAAGTGGCAGAGGAGCTGGCACAGCTCTACAAGCTCCTTTGGATTTGTGACTTGTCTTTAGAATGTGAAAAAAATTGCAAGTAGGAAACTCAGCAATTTAACCCCTTTTTTCTACAGTTCCACATAAATATACCTGCCAGATGAGCCATCATCTAAGGGTGGCTCTCAACAAGTCTGTCTCAATATGACAGAGAGAGGCAGCAGTACTTTTTACCTCCCTTTGTAATCTGCCCTATTTCCATCTGTTCTGTGCACCTGAGCCTCACAAGTGCTAAGTCCATGAATGATTCAGTTTAGAGGAGGGGGAAGGCAGAAGAGAAGCTATGTTCTTTTGTTGAGGAAGTCAGCGTGTAACAATGAACTGTTTTCATTGTTTTGCCATGCAAGTGCACATAGTGCAGGGAGATAAGCAGTCTGGCAGCTGGGACTAAGGGACAATTGAATTTTAAGAGGTATATGATAACAACATCTTATATCAATATTACATAAGAACTTACTAGAAGTATTGAGAATACGTTACTAATGAGAATGTTTCTTCTTTCTCCACCATTTAGGATTTTATATGCAAGCTTTTGGTTTATATAGCAATTTGTATACATAATGTCTCTCTTACAGGTAATTCAATAGAGGACACAGGTCTCTGCCCATATTAATGGATTCAACTAATCTTAAGTTAATTATACCAAAAAACAATGTGGATATCTATTTAAAAATCTTTCAGAAGTGCCAAATAACTGAAGTTAACATTATTGATGGCTGATAATTAGAAACTTGCATATATCACATAGAAGAAACAAAATTTTCAGTACACAGAATCACAAGACAATACTGGTTTGCCAGCATATACAACATCCTATTGGCTGAATTTTTTTCACTGCCTATTTTTGAAAAAACACTGCTAAGCAAGAAACATGCAACATGTTTGCTTCCTCCAGTTAATATTGTTGCCACAGGTATTTTTATTTTCACAAATTGCCAATTTTCCCCCCTCTAGAATTTGAGGTGAAATAGTGATACCCATTTGCGTGACGTGAAGAGAATGCTATGTACTCTGTCACTATACACAATGAATACTGGAGTTCAAAAACAAGATCCTGGTTAATAAATTAGGTCAAGAATAGCAATCAATTCAACTAGCCCTAGAATTTCAGAAGTCATGCATTTAACCTTAATCTACTTTCATAGTTTACAAATATAGATCAACTACAGTGAGCTGCCTCACTGAAATGCATCAAATACATACTAGATGTATTCTATTTACACAATTTTATATACGTATACAGACACAGATCAAATCAAATAGGCATTATTGAAACATGTAGAATTGTTTACTTTCTGGGTGGAGGAAGTGTTTCTGTTTACTACAGAAGGAGGCATACAGTTATGTCAAATGTGCTTCACTAAGACCGCTCAAGTGAGAGGAGACTCATCCAAAATTACCCAAACCTCAGTCCTAATAAAGAAGTCTAGAAATAGGATTTCATAACATCACTAACAAAACACCATGAAAATAATTTACAAACTGTTGTACTAACCTGATCCAATTTCCCCTGTGAGGAAAACGGTAACTTTCCTAGAGGATTTTGCAGTAGTTCTACACAACACTTTTTCATGTTTATTTAGGTAAGAAAGCTCAAAAACTATACAAGTTTTATTGCATTTGGTAAGCACACTGACTTCTCCAGGGTCCTACCAAATCCACCCTAACTAAAGTCTCTTGATCTTCTTAAGGGCTTCCCATAAGAGAGTATATCATAAGTTGTTTTCCCTCAATGGCCTGTTTCCCTTCAAGTGCTCCCTTTCAACACTAATAGAGTTCTGCAAATTTCTTACCAAGCACCTTTCAAGTGTTACAGAGTAATGTACCACATAATACAGGAGACATTACCACACTCGTTTTTTCTTTTTCTCTATAAAAGGTTACAGAGTTTTAAAGAACTTTCTAAGAACAAACCACCACCATTCTTCCTGCTCTTTGACAGTCTAACACACCTGAATGCATATTGTGATGGAATATTTTGATTATCCGAGCATCAATTTTCTATCAATGGGAGTATCAATTGGAAGGTTGGAAGAACAGCTACACATCTTATGACAGAACAACTCCAACGACTTTACCCACATTTTAGTTCCATCACTGGCATAGCAATAAGCAAGATATGTAGAAACTACTATGTAACAAATATTTTCTTCAATACACAGGAAGAAAAAAGGGCAGAGCATATCTTATGTGGGTACAAAATGTGGCTATAAAATGAAGTTTAAATCATAAGTTTGTTTTGTTTTTTTTAAATTCAGCATTTATAGCAAAATGTCTTTTTACAAACTAATGTTAGGAAATGGTCAGAGCACAGCAATTCATTAAGAAAACCAGAACTACAAATGCATTCTTCTGTCGTTTATCAACTATACCAGGCAAAATAATTTCATTTCATACAATTTTCTGTTTCAGCTCCTGTCAGGGCTTCTGTGAATGATTTTTTATGTACTATGAACCAATGATAACCTCATTTAGCTGAGCTCTATGAGCTACTAGGGAAAGCTGATCAATAGACATAATTTTAAATAATCAAACCCAAGCCAACCATCTAGGCTATTTCAGCAGGTCAGTTTGTCATTGAGAGCATGAATAAGATACACAGATTTGATCCTTCATAAATCTCTTATTCCCATCATATACCACCTGACTCTATTACCACTTAACAGCAGAAAAACATATTAAGAATCTAATAAATACTTCTCTTCCATCTTTCTTTGGTTTTTGGTTTTGAGGTATTTTTCTCCAACATGTAACTGCTAGGTCATAAAAATGAAAACATCTCTTTATTGTAATATTTTGGTCTTTACTTGGAAAATAAAAAATTCAGTAGAAAAATACCAACTATCAGAATAATTCAAAAAGCAAGTAAGCTCTTCCCCCACCTTTGACATCTTATCATTTCTACCTACATAATGGTTAGCATTCTTTCAAAAAAGAATTTGGAAATTTCTTCTTGAAATTAATACTACTAATCAATTCTAATTTCATTGCTGTCCTTTTAGCTGGCATTGTTACTATCAGTGATTAACAGGTTAAGATGAACTGCAACTGCTCACTGACTCACAGGCAGATATATCAAAACGTGTTCACTTTAACTTGAGCTCACACAGATTTAAGAAGATACTGGCACAGTATACTTTCACTGCAGAGGCCCTTGGAAGATTCCATTTATGAAAGAAAAAGATAAAATATTGAAAGTCTCTACCTTCACCTGATGATCCTGAAAGGTCTATGATGACATAAACTCTCCCTTCTGGCTCCAAGTCAATCTGCAATCAAGAAGAGAATTAGAAGAAAATTTAGAATGGCTCCTAAAGCAAGTGACTGCATATGCAGGAAACAAAGGCTTCCAAATCTAATGAATCCAAAGTGTAGGCAGGACACATAGGCAGGTCTACAGTTCACTACCAATAGAGCCTCCTTCTGCAAAGAGGTGTTGAGGATTCTGCACCTTCACTGAAGTAAAAAAGAAGTGTGTGCCCTTAACCACTTGGAAAGCTTGAAGTCAGTGAATGTTTAAATTCCAATATTTAAAGCATTCTTCTGACAAACATTTGCACCACTATTTCCAAGAAAAAAGGAAGCAAGTAAGAAAGTGTTAGTATCAAATAACTTTTAAAATGTAATTTATACAGAGCCCAGCTATGCAAATGTGAAAAACAACACTGTAACCTATTCAGGTCTCAGGAACACTGAAAAGCTCTGGTCACAAAACAGGGGAAATGAAAACACATACAGCTCAGATGGCTGGTTTACACGTGCTTACAATACTGCCATTGTTGTTGGCAGTGGGAGAAAGAAATACATGCTTTATCCTCTTTTTCTGAAATACAAAATTTGTTTATTTCTGTACCATTCTGGTAGATTTTAAGGAGTCTTTGCTCTTGCAGAGATCACTTTCGCTCAGCATGAGATACAGATGCTCAGTATCAAGCTGCTATACTTCAAAATTCCACAGGCTGTGGGAATAAGCTTCTGCACATTTAGGTACTGCAATGAAGAGCTCATTACAAATCCTCCTGTATTTTATCACACATTTCATCATCATCATCATCAGTAAACAGGATTTGAGTATGTAATGGTGCCCTACACATTACAGACAATTTTTGCAGCTTCCCATCTCTCAAAAATTAAACTGTAACTAAAACACTGCGTAATTGATAGCTCTTAGTGTGACAACTGCTATGTGACAGTATTTCAGAGGCTGTGGAATGATGTGGTGTACTACATTTTCATTCTATATTATTAAATAAAGCACACAGATAAAATTGCACACCCACTGACATGCTGCCTGAAAAGACCTTGTCTACATGGGCCTGTCCTGTGTTCCACAGCTTCAGCCAAGAGCAGGTTGTCAGGGAGGTACCAGGGAAGCCCTAGCCCTGGGCATTAGGCACCTCCCTGGAGATGGCCCAGGATCAGGCTCAGTGTGGGCCTGCAGGCAGGCCTGGCTTGGTAGCACCCTGCTGCAACATTGCTGGGGCAGGGCCTGACTTATGGTCCAGGGTCCTAGGCCCTGGACATGGCAAGAGGAGCTCTGGGGTCCAGACAGCTACACTGGGACCTGTTGGTGTTCCCTGGGTCCTGACACTCCCACAGCACTTGGCGAGATAAGGTCTATCATATACCAAACCAGGTTACAAGGGCTAAGTGAGAAAACAGGAAACAGAGATGTGAACCATAAAGTCCCTTCTTACCCCTAAAGAAAAAGTGACAGGAGTATGGGTTCTTGTCAGTGCCAGACCAAACAGACGCAGGGCAAAAAAGGAATGTACCTCATTGCCAGCATCCAGCCAAGCCCTGCTCTCCACAGGCAGAAACACCAGAACTTTCCTGACGTTTCTGCGACACTGAGGTAACTGCACGTGGGGCTCGTGTCTTCAAACAGGCCACCTCCCCTCCCACCCCAGCATGGCTCCCCTCTTCCCATATCACAAAAGAAGGCAGACCTTGCTTTGCTCATGTCAAATGACACTGAGCTGCCTCCTAAACCACCAGCAACATCAGGGTATGGCACCAAGCCAGGATAAGATTATCAGGACATAATCAATTCACACTAATAAACTGGGAGACCAATCTGTTGGTCTTTGTAAGTTAGCAAGTAAATGTGGAAAGGAAGGAGACATCAAAACACTTGGGCTATGCCAGACTTTGTGGGCAGCATCACGGGGCCACCTTTTTTGTTTCCAAGGCTCCTCTCATCACCTGAGAGTACCTTTACAGAAAGGGTACGGCTGCTGTTTCCCTTTTTTGGGCAACAGCTGCTGAATGTACCAGGGCAACACATGCTCCTTCCTCCATTAACCAACTCCCCACAAAAAGACTTCTGTGCCTTTCAAGAATGAGCTGGTAGAGGAGTTCACCAGTCCAGTTGATGTCACCAGACCAACAGATCAAGAAAATGATCTCACCAGCTGTACTGTGAACAGACAAAGCAGGAAATAGGTGCTAGCAAGGCCAGGGGTTACTCAGAGGAGAGGAAAATGAAAGCATGGTTAAGTTTTTTCCCATAAATAAAGTGTTGAATATTAAGACATTTTTAATGATTTTTGAACTGGAAGCATGGGTTTTGTGGGGGAGTTTGTCTTTTTTGTGGTTGGTTTGTTTGTTTGGGGGGTGCTCTTGTTTTTTTGGTTGGTTAGGTTTTGTTGTTGTTTTAAATAATTACAGAATATTCATGGTTGCAAAGGATCTCTCAGATCACCGAGTCCAACTGAAAAAAACAACCAAACAACAAACAAACAAATAAAACAAAAGCAACTGCCCTCCATGCCTGCCACTGGAGCAAGTCCTGGAGCACCACATCTACATGTTTCTTAAATACCTCCAGGGATGGTGATTCAATCACATCTCCCTGGGAAGGCTGTTCCAGTGCCTCACCACTCTTTCTGTAAAGAATTTCTTCCTAATATCCAATCTAAACCCTTCCTGTCACAACTTCAGACCGTTCCTTCTGGCTCTGTCATTAGGAGAAAAGGTCAACACCCACCTCTCTACAGCCTCCTTTCAGGTAGTTGTAGAGGGCAATGAGGTCCCCCCTCAGCCTCCTCTTCTCCAAACTAAACATGCCCAGCTCCCTCAGCCTCTCCTCATATGACTTGTTCTCTAAACCCCTCACAAGCTCGGTAGCTCTCCTCTGGACACGCTCCAGCATCTCAATGTCTTTCCTATACTGAGGGGCCCAAAACTGGACACGGTACTCTAGATAAGGCCTCACAAGTGCCGAGCACAAGGGCATGATAACCTCCCTTCTCCTGCTCACCACGCTATTCCTGATCCAAGCTAGGATCCTGTTGGCCTTCTTGGCCACCTGGGCACACTGTTGACTCATATTCAGCTGGCTATCCACCAGCACCCCCAGATCCTTCTCTGCTGGGCAGCTTTCCAGCCACTCATCCCCAAGCCTGTAGCATTGCCTGGGGTTGTTGTGCCCAAAGTGCAGGACACGGCACTTGGCCTTATTGAACCTCATCCAATTGGCCTTGGCCCATCGATCCAACCTGTTCAAGTCCCTCTGCAGATCCTCTCTGCCCTCCAGCACATCAACACTCCCACACAATTTGGTGTCATCTGCAAACTTACTGAGGGTGCTCTCAATCCCCACATCCAAGTCATCAATAAAGATGCAAATAAAGCTACCAATCTTTAAATACTGCTCCTCTCCCTTTGCAGTTTTTGAATAAGAAGAATACTCGAAGATCAGAGGCACAGGTGCATGAGTAGACTTTGGTGTCTGTGCTGAGGGAGGGTTTTGAAATGCTGCTATAGCGCTCAACAGATGGCTGTAATAAAGACAAGCATGTCTAATGTTGTGTTTAAATCAGCACTATATACTGTTTCAGTAAGCTTTCAGTAAAATACTTTGTGCAGCTCAAATTCCAGTGTTCACATACACATACAAAACCCCAACATCATCTCTGCAGAAGAATCTGGCATCTGGAAGACTTAGTGACCACCATCACAAAATCTCTGTTCTGCCCATTTAAGTACAAACAGCATGGGAAGCAACTCAGGAAAAAGACTGGAGCACTGAACCCAAGTTTCCATTACGCATCAGGTGGGCTGTTTTCAATATACATTTTATTATAAATGCCACTTACTGATTTTGATTCAGAACTTTTGCTGATGCTCTAAGCAGAACAAACTATTTATGAAATGGGAGTCCCCTTTCCAAAGTAAGTACGGTATTAAAACATTTCAAGACAAACAATGAAAATTAAATGGACATATTCTTATTTTTAGATTTATAAAATAGGCACATTTCATTTCAGTGAGTACCTATGCTGACAAGTCTCATCAGCCACATGAATTAGTACACTTGCCAGAAGACAGCAGCTCAGCTGACCTTACATATAAAAAGAACACCCCTAAAAAAGCAGAATCCCCTAAACTGAGAAACCTTTTCATATCAGGTCTTTAATGTATCAAAGCAACTATGGAATGAAAAGCATTGATTCAATTCTAATCTTGCATAAAACTGTTCTAATTTAATCCCTAGAAAAATAATGGTACAAATACTTCCAAAACAGATTACTACAATATAAACTACTGTGTCTTTTCTTTCTATCTGCACATTAAACTACACTTAGAAGAAGGTGAAGCTTATGCAACATCATTTTATAAATAAGTAACAAAAGATGCATATAGCACAGTCTAAAGTATCCATTAATTTTTCACCAAATGCCCTTAGACATATGTAACCAGAAACAGAATGATAGGGCAAATTCAGCTGAGTATAGCAGACATTACTGAAGCAATGGAAATAGTTTGATCAGGGCAGTTCTGATTCTGACCCTTCTCTTTGATTAAAAATAACTCCCCTCTGAATGCAGCCAAGCATTTATACATGTAGAGAGATAATATGAGAAGGTATCTAAAAAGACAAGATTGTTCAAAAGGACAACAGGGAACAAAGCAAGATACAAACTAGAGATGAGACAGGGGATTTGATAGAACAGAAGCTTTGCTACAATCAAGACACACTGCAAAATATATGCCTTTCACATACACTCGACATGCAACAGAAGATGGAAGAACCATACTTGAGCAAAATGTTTGATCACCAAAGCATTTTATCTTGTTACTGGCCCATGCCATTGCTGTGACCTCTGCTAAAATACAGTTTTAGGAGGTGCAAGTAAGATTAATTGTAAAGATACTTCAAACAACTTCTACATTGCTAAATTAATCTGTACAGGGCAGCATATTGAGGTGAGTACAACGATTGCTGGAAGGCAGCACAGATCTTGAAAAACTCCAGGCATGAATAAAGTGTATTGGTAGCCTGTTTCAAGGTACAAAAGGCACTCGTCCATAAAACCAGACATACTTTCAGAGGAAAAAAACCCCCTGTTGAAACCATAGCCAACTTTCAGCATACTGAAGGCATTTATACAGTTTCACAGCCATTAATGGATTTTATTTTCAACACCCTTATGAGACAGTTCCTCATCTGTAAATTGAGATATTCCCAAAGGCACAAACTAGGCTAAACGACTTGCCAGAATGTCATATTAAAAGTCTACAGTTAAACAAGAACTGAACTCTGATATCTGGAGGCCCAGACTGCCCACTGGACCATTTCTACACTTCGTCAAGTGATACACATCCTGTCTTTCTGCAATATCAGGGCTATCCAAGTTGGGGTTTTTTTTAAGCAATTTTGATAGGAACCTATCTAGGAGGCTATTTCCTTTATCTTCCATTCAGTTAATACTCATCAATAAACAACATCAAAGAAAAAAATGCTTAAATATTTCTCTGCATTTCCAAAGTATCACAATTCTTGGGCTACCCTGGAGTAATTCAAAATTTAATCAAACTATGCAAAAGATTGTGAAAATAGTTCAGCTTTTTCTCAAGGTTTGCTTTTTGCAATCTTCTAACACCTCAGTGTACTTTGAAAAACTGAGTCTTAAGCTCATCTAGAAGCTCACCATTTTCCTTCTCTCAGGTGGAAGTCATAATCCCCACTCCTTAAAAATACAGAACTCAATTTTCTCAGACTAAGATTTTGTTAAGGAAACCACACACTCCCTCTAATTTTACAGGGATGAGGAGGACTAGAATATGCTATACAGTTATTTGGGTAGCATCTATGCTTCACATTTTAAAATAAAGATTTGATGTTCTTGACCACTGTAAAGCTTGAATCACTCCATCAACATTTGGGGGTGCTTACTCAGCACAGAAATTTTGCATGCCCTATGGAGCAAACTGAGACCTGTTGTAAACAAGTGATAAACCACTATCTTCGGTGGCTCAGTGCCCATAGGTTTCCATTTGATCATAAAAGAGCCGATCAGCCACTTATGTTCCAAGAACATCACCTAAGATTAGGTGCACTGCATTCATTTAAACACCAGCTTGTCTCTTGAGAGAAATTTAAGAGGAGTCATCGTCACAAATCTCAGATCTGACTTAAACAATGACTAGGCAACAGCATAAAAGTTTTACTCTGATGTTTCTTAGCTAGACAGTATATGAAACACAGCAAAAATCCTTCAAGCACAAAGCTGTTTAGGATTTTGGCAACAGCATAAACCTAAATGGACTGTCTAAGCAACAGAAACAGAAAGAATTAAATCATAAAACCTGCTTTGCACCTCTTGTGATGTTCTAGGATTATCTGATATTTGGATAGCTTAAAGCATAAACCTCCAAGCACATGATCTGTCACTGCAGATGGTTGAGTCATGTAGGACTTGAGAAGTGAGTATGTATTAACCCTTACTGAGCACAGCATAACATAAAGTTTCTCTTTGGACACACAGCTTCTCTGAAAGGAAAAAGGAGGGGAACAGCTGTAAACTTAGAAAAAGCCTGGAGACAGAGTCTGTGATGTTTTTTTGTTCTTTAACCACAAGATTTTCCAGCTTCAATTTATATTGCTAACAGAGTATCTATTTTAACTTATTTAATAGAAAATAAAACATGAATAGTGACATCTTTCAATACAGTCAAAATTACTGCAGATCAAATAAACGGAAAATTTTCAAAAACACCATCACTGGAACAGAAGCAAACTCTTGATCAAGACAGAGGTAAGATTGTACTTGCAAACTTCCCCCAGCATTCATGCCCAAGTTCCAAGCAAGCTCACCTAAAATGGATAGCTTTACACAGGCTCCATAAGGTCATATGAAAATTAACAGATTTCATGTTACCTCATTAATTACATGCAGTAAACTTGACTTTTAAAAGAAATTGCCCAGAAAATACATTGAGAAAACTTTCCTAGAATGTCTGTTTACCTCCATGATGTCTACTCCCCCCCAGCTTCTTGCTCTTGTGGCCAAAGAAAGAAGGCACTTCCACAGAGTTCACACATCTGCCTTTCATTATGAATGTTACATATTGGATTATTATAATTACAGAGAACCATAACACAGCTTGCCGCATTGTAATTGATCACAATGATATACATAAAAGTTAAGAAATGTTGGCCACAAGGGATTCTATCATTTATTTACTCATACTCAAAAGTCAACAAAAAGACATCAAACATCTTGCATGACCTACAAAAGAGATCAAACACTTTCCAGTGCCAGACACATGCACAGACATAATACAGAACAGAAGCAGCCAGGGAAAAACAAGGTTCAGCTGAAATAACTAGAGAATTCCAAAATCAATTCTAAAACAAGAATCCTCCCAATCACACATGACACTATTTTGATCTTCCATGATCTGCTACACCTAAAACCTCCCAGGCACCAAAGGAGGAACATTTTTTTAATGCACAGCAACACACAAAAGCATGTGTGTTTGTACACAAGCATGCACATCCGTACACTCAGAAGTCACATGCTCATTTTGTGTATTACAAGGAAGAACAACTTTTTGGACCACTGCATTGGGATGAGGATGTTCATGTTTCGTTTTCTGGTAGAGTCCAGAAAGTGAACTTGGACAGAAGGCTATACTTACATGCAACAAGACAGCAGAGCAATACAAATGGTTGCAAAGGCATCAGAAGCAGCATGACCACAGAAGGGTCACTGCACAAAACCAAATTTCTGAGTCCCTGATCTGAAAAGAGCAAGAGAGAATCTTCACGTTCTTGAACACTTCGAGTGGTAAGAGTATGTATGGCATAAGGCATTAACTACTACTGAGTTCTTTAACAGTTTTATGTCCGAACTGTTTAGGGTTTCTAAATAACTACAATCAGAATTCATGAGAGGGGGAAATAAATCAATGAGAGAAATTTCTTCATGAGCAGAAGAGAGAAGTCAATAACAAGGCTGCCTAGACCACCTATTCATAGCATTCTGAGCATGGACAGGTCAATGGAGACTCAAATCAGTATGAGTGTATCAGGCATGTGTGTGTGCTGGTTTATTTACTTAATCCGGTACAGTTATTCTGATGATGTAAATGTCTTCTATTAATAAGTCCTACGAAGGCAGGAGAGTAAGTCAAAGTTACATAGCACATTTTCTTTTTACTAAAACTGTATCCACTCTAGAAATAGATGTTGCATTATTTTAGTAATAGTAACGAAGAAGTACAAAGAGAGACAACACAAAGTACAATGTCTAAGAGCTGGGTCTGGGTGAACAACGCTTAGCTAGACTTTGAATGAAAGGGCAGTAAAAGCACCTACAAAAGTCTGCATAAAGCCATTCACTTGAAACATCTGCTAAATATATTTCAAGAAAGAAAAGAAACTCAGAGTACAATCACTTTCCCAAGCATATTTAAAAATAAACGAATTGCATCATGTGGTAAGATCTGACCCATAATTTCATCACAAGGCCTTTCAAAAAATGTATTCTTTAATGCATTAGTGCAGTGGCACTCTCCAATCCATAGGGAAATCATTAGCTGTCACAAAATATTTAAAACATATTTATCGTCTTGGCTTATGGACATTTTTAATGTCATGATACAGAACCGCAACACTAAAGGAGGGGGTTACCTATACACTTAGGAAGAAAAAGCTGAATAGAGAATCAGGACTGCAAGCACATAATGGTTAGCTGATTACTACATGTTGGAAATCACAAATGCTGTCAAATTCTTCTACTACAGTACGATTTCAGATAACCACTTGCTCACAAGCCTAAGCCAAACGCCTGGTTGGTACATTTGCCCAGTCTCAGGGATCACCCAAACATGATGATTTAACCACACAGATATTTGGAATGTCCTTAAAGCTGCAACAGTATTTCCTCTGTATAGAAACTTTTGCAATGCTTTGGACAATGACCATGACATAGCTATCTGCATAACAGTAAGTACATGGATAAGCAGTGGACTTTAGGACTGGCTGGTCCTTTTCCTGGTCATACATAACCGTTTTGGTGCACAGCATACAATTTTCCTTATTTCCTTAAGTAATTTCCATTACTATACAAAGAAAAAGTAAATAGCTGTGACGATTTTTAGATCTCCAGAATTAGGAAGATTAACAGCCAGAAGATCCAAGATTGTGGCGGCATAAATTCAAATCCTTCCTAAATGAGGTAAAACAATCTCCAAAGCAGGACATAAGTGCTAGCAAATGGTGATATTTAGATGTGTAGTTGCCCGTCAGTTTTTCACCTCTTAATCCTATTCTACTCATCCATAAAAAAAAAAAAAAGATTCTGGAACTTTGCTATTAACCAGCTGTATTTTAAATAAAAAGTTAGGAACATTGACACCCTGGTTCAAGTAAAGCTTTCAGTTGCCTCACAGGGAAGATCTTCCCAGACCATCTATTAGAAATAAATATACCCTCACATGAAACCTCATCACAGACTGGGCAGACACTTCAGCACTGACTTCAGACTCTTCCCCTAAGAGTTTCACATTTTCAGTCTTTCAAACACTACTGTGCAATAACTTTCCACTAAATTTCAAGAGAGGTCCTACTGGACTTAAAACCATGAGTTAGCCAGTTAGAAGAAAGCAGCAGAGAATTGAATCCACTTTGGTTCTGTTCAAGTTCAGTTTCAGTTGTAAGCAAAGCTGTGCTGGCTTTGTTCCACTTAGCAACAAAATTCACATCTAGGTTTTGTTCCAATTTAAAAAAAAAAATTAAACCAGTAACTACTGTTTATGAGTTTGAGTTCAGTTCAGCTCTCTCGGAAGAAAGGCGTAAAGTGTTTCTTATCTAAAAAGCAAACACATTAAATATACTCTCCATTTGTGGTCATGATAGAAATTAAACCTCCATTAGGAAAGAAAACAGCTTGACTCAATATGCTGCAAATGGACAAACTGTACTTCAATGGCACTCGCTGGAGCTTTCAAGTAGTATGTTGATGTCTGACACAGGCATCAGCTGCAAGCCAGAAGAAAAACTCTGATTGGTAAATCCTTACTCTCTTATTTTGCCAATTTGATTTAGATATAATGACATTCCTTCCTCCCACACCCCCCAACTAAAGTGGCTGAAACTCCAGAATATGCAATTAATATAGGCCTGGAGGTGTGTCCAGAGGCATCTTTGATCTCAGGAACTGGCTATGAATTACTAAGCTCTTTCCTCCAAATTTCCAGAAAATGAACAGTACCTTATTTTAGGTAAAAACTCCAGAAAATATCAAGACTTGCCTGAAAATTCTTCTTCTATTTCTGTACAAAACTGGTATTTTAGCATGAGAAAATTCTTGGTTTAATTTACAGTTTACTTTAGCATATCCTTCTAGAAGTTTTCGCTCATAACTCATAACACCTGTGAGTCACCACATACAGCAACTGACTTCAACTTTTGTTTTGTCTCACCGTGGCATCCATCCAGGGCCAAAGAAGATCACAAGGTTCAACTCTAACTACAGAGATGGCCAAGCTGCTCTGAGGTTGTTCCAAAGAGGAGCAGCTCTACGGATTACCACCAGGAAAGACACAAAAAGCACTACTTCTGGTAGGCAGAACTTAAAGTTGATGAAATAATATGATACAAGGACTGAAGTCTCTTCAATTAAAAAACATAAGTGAGTGAGAATAACAAAGGACCTAGGGAAGAGAAACAACCATGGGAACATACAGAGGCAAAAATTATATATACGGCTCGAAAGTGGCATGAAGTTGTCACAAGCAAACAAAAGAAAGCATTTAAAAAAATCTGTGCTAAAATTACTCTAGAACGG
This sequence comes from Bucco capensis, assembly GCA_013396975.1. Lineage (NCBI taxonomy): Eukaryota > Metazoa > Chordata > Aves > Piciformes > Bucconidae > Bucco > Bucco capensis. The sequence goes on from VWZO01017847.1 coordinate 197,213, forward strand.
CTATTTTTATTTTTAAACAGAATCATATTCTTATTTCTTTTAACTCCTCTTTTAAATCTTAGAATGCTTCTCATTACTATTTCAGCTGTCCTGCTATGTCAAAAAATCAGGGTGTTTTTCTTCCTAACAAGTAATAAAGAAGTTTAGAACAATTTTGAAATCATGGCATCAAAACCATGATAACTTAAAAGGTTTTTATTCTTCATCCAGGCAATCACAAGCTCATTGTTTTTTTAAAAGAAGATTTCTCTGTTTAAACATCTTTGTAATTGATCATTTTTAGTAGGTTTAATGCAATTTTTTAAAATATGCCACCTACTTTCCCACCCAAGTTCACCACAAGATACTTCTCTGTTTTTGAGGAAGCAAACTGGAAACAGAAGCAAAAAAAGGAATTACCATTGTATAGAATTATCTAAATTTGGTTATTTAAAGGGGAGCAGATTGCAAAAATACCACAAAATATTTATTTCCCAGTTTTAAAAAAATTCAGCAAGCATCAAGATGAAGACATGAATGTAGCTGCAAGAATTAAAAAAAAAACCTTTATTTTGCTGGGTTATGAAGACGTTAGGAAAACATATGTTCTACACAAGTGTTCTTTATGTTCTGTCACATATGTATCTGTAGCCTGAGCTGCTTTGCAACAAACACTGACATTACAATAAACAAGTACTGCATTATATACACACCACAATAGTAAAACAAAATTGGCATCAAGTATTTAAACAAAAGTATCCTTCCTGGAAATAGCTCTCCTACTTACAGCCTGCCAAGAACTGCATCAATTCAGAGACTTTGTTCAAATTATATTAAATTTATGTTTTAAAGTCTTGTATTAGATAAACATTTTGCCAATAAATGCAGTGGTTTCAATCACATAAAATTATTCATATTAGATATAATCAATCATTCAATCCCTGAATAAAAGTAAATTCAAGAATAGCACCAAAACACTTTTTGTTTGTTTGTTTCCTGAACAAAAACCCAGAATTGAAAAAAGAAACCAAAACCAACCAACAAACAACTAACAACTTTGACAGAGAATGTAGCCCTCAATGCTATCTTACGTGCCTTTCTAAAAAATTGCCACAGGAACCAGAAATTTTATTTCCAGAAGAAAACATCACTGGAACAATCTCTTCATTTCTTTTTTTTTTCCTTTAGAAAATACTACAATAAGATCTTTAGATACCATTTAACAGCGTTTGATGCTTTATTCTAACGTTGTTTTTGTCTTGCTCTGATGATGTTTTATCCTCTGTTTAATTATCAGAACAAAAAGATTAATGAAGCTAATTCTGCTAACAAAATGGCTATCGTGAGGACTACAGTTACTGTGATTCACTTGGACTTCCTCTGCAACTTTAGCCAAAACAAATGCAAAGCAATGCTTAGACTCCTTGGATGTCAGCTACAAAATACTTTGTTAAAAGTAAAACTAAACAGAAAACTGCTATAGTCCATGCTATATTTAAATACAAAACAGAAAACCAGGTAGAATAAAATGTAGTAAATTGACACATGCTGCCAGGCAACCTATGAAACGGATAGACCAGAACATAACATCTTGAATGCAGAGACTACAGAAAAGGAAATGGCAAAAATAGCCACTACTATTATTACTGTTCCTGAAAAGTTAGTCGGCAGAGCAGAGTCCACCAGCCAGAATTGGCACACCAGGAACAGATAAATCTTTAAAACTCACTAAGGACACACACATTCTGATGTACACTGCATTAGCACCTTTTGTTTTTCTTTAGCATTAATTTTCATTTACTGAAGTGTTTTAAACCAAATCACATGTGGAGTTCTCACATATTAGATATGAGTTTGACACAAAAGATGCTGGGTAAACTTTATCACTTTCAGACATCCATGCAAGCTTTCCAGTATTTTCTGTGTTAAAAAAAACCAAACCAACAACACCACACCACCACCAACCCCCCCAAAAAACAACAACAACCAAACAAACAAAAACACACACTCCCCTCAACCAAAAAAAAAACAAACCCCCAAAATACGCAAACAAATCAACCAACCCAAAAACTCCCTCCTGATATTTAGCCAGCTTCTATAACAATTTGGTTGATCCTCTTTTAGTCCATGACAAAACAGAAGTGTAGAATGATTTACATGTGCATTTGGATTTTGGTTTTTTGAAGTAATGATTATAATTCAAACCTTTTTTAACTACATAAGTATCGAGGTTTGCGTTATTACTATGTAAGAGCTTAGGTTAGATTTTATACAGCCTAATAGTCTGGGCTCCTGTAACTGGACTCAGGATAACTGAAGAATTTTTGTTACAGTAGATCTTAAAATTTAGCTCTCAACTTACAAAGCCCACCCAGTTCTGGTAATGGAGGACACAGCATGCTGCCTGCTTACTCTTCTATCAAGCCAAGTAAGTAGAGCAAAGCTAATGCTTGTCCTCCATGAAACACCTTCAGTCTTTTCTGAAAATGTCTAGGGACGAAATATCTGCTGCATCCCATGCTGACCAGTTTAATTAGCTTATCACTTTTAAAGTGAAAAGAAATACATGCTTTGCTGTTCACTTTAATCCCTCTGGCTAGCCCTCAGTTCCTGTTTTACCCTTCTCAGATTAAAAAAGCCCTTTAGTTTTTAAAAGGTACTTTGTTTTTTAAATGGTAATTTACATACCCAAAGTAAGTAACCTCCCATTGTTGCTTTTATTTAAAGCAAACCAGTGAGCTCTGAATTTCTCCATGTAAGAAATTTCCTACAAAATCTGAATGCTTTCAGAAATCCTGCTGTGATCTCTGCCACTGATCTGCTGGACAATAGATTTAATTCACCCTCCATGTTCCCAAAAAGCAAGGAATCTTACCACTTGATTTACAGAAAAATCTCCATTTGAGTTTCTAGCATGAGGCTTTGCAAATCTCATTCCACATAGAAATGGCAGAGATAGGTCTTGAAGCAAGTCTAGCAGGCCTTTAGTACACTTTCTGTCTCAATTTCCAACCAGTTTTTAATATGTTGACCACCCATAATCCTCCTATGTGCAGCCTACAGAAAAAGGAGGAATGATTTCACATATGGCAGAAGTGTCATGAAAAATCTCTTATCTGTAAGGCACATGGAGGCAGGCAGGATATGCTTCCTCAGGAACACATCTAAGTTGTCAATTCCCTTGTTCCTTATTCCCCCATCTCTGGTTGGCCTACAATTTCCATAAGCACCATCCCACACAGTTTGCAGAAATCCCTGCCCTGGACAGCCCTATAATTGAAACTTAGTCCTATCAAAGTTTGTTTCAAAACTCTCTTCTTCAGTCTTATCTAAAAAAAACTTATTTTAAAAGGTCATCTGAAATGTGAGCTACATGTTTATCTTTTTCTCCAGGAGTGTAGAAACAGTTCCCAGAGATCTGCCTGACCAGAGTAACAGCAATAGTTCCTTTAAGGAGAAATTAAGGACAGAAGTGTAAGGAAAGTTACCTTTGTACTGAGGATGAAAGGTTTGGAATATGTGAGTCTGGGGTTTGGTTTATTTGCTTGGGATTTTTTTGTTTATTTGTTTGCCCCCCCTCCCCCCAATTTGTTTTTTAAATGCAGTGATTTTTCTTTACCAGTAATAAAGTTGAAAATGATTCATACACAAGTATGACCTTGTTAAACATCTGGGTGATGCCCCTTTAAGTAAGGCTCTCTGGGGAATTCTATAGATCTCCATGATGTTTGTGTAATATTGCAGAGTGACAGATCTGGACTGTTTCCATTTCTGATTCTCTGACCCTATCCAATCTGTTGCCTGTGGCTCAGTCAAATGTGTTGCATTTGAACTTTTCCCAGGAGTCCACACATTTTCTCTTTTGGTCATTCTTTGCAGAGCAGCTGCCTTTAAAAGTGCTTTCAATTTACCCGTTACAAAATCACTCCCCCCATTAAAGAAAAATGTTCCCTCTCTAAACATTCCAACATAAATACATGTGTGCATGCTAATAAAGTTGCAAACTGTTGAAGATAAAGATGCAATAATATACAGTAAAGATAAAAGTATAAAAATGTTAACATTCTCAGAGCCTGGCTCAAATAGTAACTGGTATTCAGTCATACAGATGTGACTTCTTCAGGCAATTTGGTCATTTTTCTTACAGTGTCCTAAAAACACCCAAACAAAAACCAAACAAACACAAAACCCAAATAAACAAAAAAACAACAAAGAGAGAAAAGAGATCATGTCAGGAGGATAGGGCCAGTCTTTTCAGTGGTGCTCAGTCACAGCACAAGAGGTTAACCTGCACAAACTTGAACATGGGGAGTTCCATCTAAACATACGGAGAAAATTCTTTACTTTGAGGGTGACAGAGCACTGGAACAGGCTACCCAGAGAGGTGATGGAGTCTCCATCTCTGGAGATACACAAAACCCACCTGGACGCCATCCTGTGCAACCTGTTCTATGTGAACCTACTCTGACAGGGTTGGACTAGATGATCTCCAGAGAACCCTTCCAACCCCAGCATTCTGTGAGAACTATTTTCCATATACGTGAGGAAACTGGAAAAAAGTGCAATAGCTATTTTACTATTAAAATTTCTTTAGGATCATTATTTAATAACACCATGAACAGCCCCAACAATAAACCTAAAACATTACCAGGTATTTTAGAAGTATTTTAATGAAGTTTCTTCCACTTCATGACAAAACTGAACACTCTCCACCTAATCCAGCAACAAGGAGTGCTGTTACTCCTGGGACAGTAGGGATCCTACAGGTATTCAAGTGACATCTACCAAACAGGTACATGCTGAAACATCCTATAAGCCAGTAGGAAGGCACAATCTAGCAGTCATACTGAGCTCTCCAGAGACTCCTCACTTCCTGCACCCTTCACTCGTCTACAAATCGCGGCCTTTTTTTTTTCATGTAGTCAATGACAGGTATTCTGACTGCTAGCATTGATTCACCACAAAGTAAAGGAACTTTTTGCTACTCTTTGCTGTCACCCCTTGAACAATATCAAAGGAAAGAACTATACCTCTTTGACACAAAGTATGAACTTAAGACCTGACTAGTTTACTTGAATGTATAGTCATTTAAATGAGATGAGGTTGCCATCTTTCCTTCAACTTCTGTTATAAAAAAAATGCATGATGGAAAATACAAGCAGCAACAAACATGCTAACATTAAAAACAACAGCTATCCTACTGCATAGGCATGCTGCACAGATCTCACAAACTCTAAAACCCATTTTGGTGAGAAAAAGCAATACTGGAGTAAAAGACAATACACACAAAAGCTAAGTTAGCATCATTTTGAGACCTGACATTTTAACTGCATAACCAACCCTTGTCAAGGATTTTTTTCAGGAACAAAATTAACAATTCATGAATCAGTATTTCATTCAGAATTATTTTCATAACACGTGACTTTGATTTTATAACCACGAACTAAGGCACATTTTTAAAACATGAAGAGATATCTGTTACATGCTGGAAACTGCAGTTAATTCTGTGTTCAAGAAATAGCAGCTCATTCTGGGAACCACAGCCCAATTAACTTATATTAGAGCAACACCTACTTCAAATATCTCCTATTCTGACTCTTGAATTCCTTTTTTATTGTAGCTTTTTCTAGGAATTTAAGCAGTTACTTGAAAAGATATTTTTATACCAAAACATTTCAGTAGCTAAGGATAAAAACTATTACTTGCATTTAATTATTTCTACATATTCAGTAATTTTATAGAAAAGTAAATATATCAAGCATTCTGAGAGCTGTAAATCACTTACTTCTGCACCATGCTGATATTTACTAGTGTTGTCTTTATAAAGTCATTAAAAATGGTCATATAATATATACTAAAACATGGCATCCTTCTCATATGGCTAAGCAAACAGAGCACATGGCAAACCAAACTGTATGCTTTACTCTCGACTATTTATCCTCCTTTCACCTCCACTCTGTACACAATCAGGATAATTACTGAGTTCACACTGCAAAAACTTCTCTAAAGAATGGAGTTTAATGGCAGTGTAAAAGCTGTTGTGAAGGATAATGCATTGAAACACTGCTAACTTATGGCAGCTTTGCCCTCCACACTGAATCTAGATGACTGTGAAGCACAACCAACAAAGAGAAACTGAGAGCTACTGAAACTCTTGTTCTGAAGACAAGATGTCCTTCCAGAGAGCTTTGAGACACTCCTTGAGGGTGAAACTGAAAGAAGTTTTTGGAGAACACAGCAGCAGTAGTGGGCTTACTTGACTGCAGTCTAGAAGTGATGACTGAATCAATGTTTAGAAATAAAACAGCTGAACTCCAAAGATTTCCCAAAGATAATGAGCTGCCCAACATCTACCTACCTGCCAAACCTCCTGCTGACTGTAGTTTTGTATAACATCGCTGTCAGTGACTCTGGGTCTTCTGCACAGATGGCTTTAGCAAACCAACATACAATAAGCATCCTAACAATACTTGGGCTTGGTCAACCATAGGTTTTACAAAAGAAAACAACCCAACCTTGCCAGATCTCAGGACTCTGTGTTTACTAGAAACATATCTGGAGAGAGAGAGAGAGAAAGAAATTATGCCCTTACTGGTACAGTATTTTGTTTCTCTCCCCTAAATCACTTTCCTCTGATGACCACCTCTAATGGTAAAGAACAGCTCCACAAAAAAGAGATGCAGCCAGTGAAAACAGAATAAAAGACTGACATACTCCAGAAAAGGACATTTGGCCTCTCTAAGAAACTGGACACATGTAACAGTGAAGCCATCTAGTTATGTGTCTCGGAGCTACTTTCCTTAGAAATGTCTGGTACTGCAGTAATGGTTTTGAGCATGTCCATGCTCTTCTGTCTTATTCCATTATTTGCAGTGCATTGATTTTACTAAGTGCCACTAAGTGGATGACACAAAAATAAAGATGCACATGCTATGATAGTCAGGGATACTTTTATCCCTCAAGTATATTACAAATCACATGTAGCCATCTCTGGAAAGCAGCATCAGAAGAATACAGAGTAGGTTTCAAAAGAGGAAAACTTCAACTCGAATGCCAAATGAAGTTCTATTTCAAACTCTACCACAGAGTCTTTAATATCATTCCAATGCTGCTAAGCTTAGTTCTGCAAACAAACAGAACAAAACAAAATGGAAAAAAAAATCCTTTTCCTTTTGAATTTTATTAATTTTATCAAACTGAAAAAAGGAAGGTCTCAGCAGACCTTTGAGTGCAGCATTCCAAATCTAAGGTTTAATTATCTTACTTACTATATAGCTGTATGCCTCATACAAATGTTAATAATAAAATATCTTGAAACTAAAAATAAAATTACATACTAAAGACAAATCTAGTAGAGCAGAATAGAAGCGAGGATTAATCTTTGCTACTTGAAGAAAGCAAGATACCAAGCAGAGAGATAGGCTGTGGTTTCTACATATTGTATAAACACCTCCCTCCCTAGCCTACAAATCTCTATCTGAAAAATTAATCCAGTTTTAGCTTATGGAGATTAATCCAGATTTAGCTTATACTTCATACTTTAAAAACAGTGCACACAAACATGATTTCTTTTTAACTCTTCAAAGTTAGACAAATATAAATAAAACTCCCACATGAAATAAACTTCATAAATCATTTCCAATGTGGAAAAATGCTGCTACTCTATGAGGGACTAAGGACTGAAAAACGGGGAAGCAACCATTCAAAAGGATGTGTAGCAGTATTATTCACCTTTGCTGTTATTTTTAGTTTTGCTCCCTTCTTGAAAATGCTTGTGCACAGGGTAAAATAATTAATCATAGAAAGATCAGTGCTCAAAGCAACCTTTAAAGGTCATCCAGTCCAAGTCTTAACTTTTTTATATGCACAAGAAACATCTTTGCACACTGGTAAGAGAGTATTACTAAACCAGTATTATCTGGGATCTTGAGTGTGCCCTGAAATGTACAAAGATGACTGGGAGCATTTGACACTGTAGCTCCTACTGAATAAGTGGGCATTCAGTGTTGTTATCTGATGTCTTTGCAGCCTGCATGCAGGACAGAAAGGACTTGTCACGAAGTTGCATTATTCTCATAACACAAGTGCTAATTCATGGAGGACAGAGGATGAGTGAATGAAAATAAGCAACACAGATGAAAAACGGTACTAACCCCTACAACTTCAAAGGACAGAGAAATATGGAACATCATGCATAAGCCAAGCTCCTATTCCCAACACACAAAATTCCCGAATCTGAGTCCTGCAGAGATTTTTCTTTTCTTCTTTGCAACTTTAGCTGTGCCACATTTTTGCAGTTTTGCAGTCACATAATTTCTATGCTATCTACCTGGTTTTATAAGCTGTTGCAATTTAAGCACTGTTACATTAGTCATTCTAAAATTTGGACTCTAAGCAAATGAAAACATGATATCCATTAAGCCTCTCTTAAGAGAGTTCAGTCTTGATGTATCTACTAAAAACACATTACTAAAGAATTAAGATGCAAATCTGCTTGATCCTCATTTCCAGAAGTAGAATTAGTAAATTGGCACTGCAGCCTCTGTGCCCACTGCATTCCTTTGTTTCTAAACAGAATTTCAGAGAAGCAAGTAATTTTGCTCTGTGGTGTTATAAGCCAGAAGACTCAAGGAAGATTTCAAGGTTTTTTCTGATGTTATTATTGAAAAGACAGAAGATTAAGACACTTAAAAAATGAATAAAATAAATGTCATGAAGAAATGCTTGCCTTTGCTCAGAAGGCTGTTGAGTCTCCTATTACATGAAAAGAACACTCTGCAGACTTTTATAGGGACTACATGATTTGATCCTTTCTACACAAACCTGGTTACATTTCCTGGCCCACCAAAATAGAGCCTGGTATATACAAAGTCTTTGATTTATACACCTGGAGCTGAGAATGCTCCCTTTACAAGAAGTCTGGTTTCCCCTAGGTTGCATGTTCTTTCCTGATGAATTGCCAAGGAATTACCTATTGCTTTAGAGAACATCTGTTATTGTTCCATCTCTCAGAATCACACATACATCCATTTCTAGTTGCCACCTATGTCAAGTTTTGAGACTTCTATTTGGAGCATGTGTTAGGAAGAAAAAAGAAATCTTCCAAATTTTATCATGCTTCGTCTTTGATATTGTTAGAAGCTGTCTACAACACAGAAAGAACAAAAATACTTCTGAAATGATCATGGGCAACAAAAATAATCTGAAAGTAATACATACACAAAAGAGAAAAAGAGCACTAATTTAGTCTTACAGTGATTTCATAGGGTCTTATATTACATATTAATTACTCTGAACTTAAGTACAAACTTCTACACCAAAAAAGCAATTTGGTGGTTCAATGTTATAGACTCAAGTAAAGCATTAATTTAAAAAACAAACACACAAGCAAACAAAAAAAAACAACCCAAAAAGGGCACAAGAGGTAGACTTGAAGAAAACATTTTTTTTAATAAAGACATCAACTTGAGTTATCTAGGCAACTAAATTTTTCAAACATTTAACATGTTACTTTATCACAGAGTCACTAACAAAACCCCCTCAATATTATTTTAAAAGTAAGCAAGCAACTGAACTGTGATTTTTTTCTTTTGCCCATAGTATACAATAGTAAATTGTGTCCTTACTTCCTGTATGATATAGCCATCCTAAAAAAAATTCCAAAATTGTTCAAAGAAACTGATATTGTTTACAGTAAAAAGGAAAGCAAAGTATGAGTAAAAGAGATATCGTTCAAGCAAGCACCAAAACCTCCCTCACACTACCACCTCTCCCCATAAAATACAGATCCTCATGTGAGATTTGACACTAGCTGAAGAGTCAGTGATGCAGAACGTTTGAGGAAGATTGTTCCAAGTGACAAAAGCTGTGAGATAGATGATATATAGATCATCCACTGGAAAAGAACTACATTTTAAGTCCATGAGAGGACATCTAACATGCTACTCATGCAATTCTTCAACTACATGCAACTGCTCATCTACTAGCACGCTTGGATAAAGAAAAAAGGATTTAATTCATAAGCATGTACCTACGGCTGATTTATCTATATTTGGACAATTTCCACTTGAAACTGACTGAGGCTATGTTTTTAAAACGTACCTTGAAGATTCAACTGCTCAAAAATCTCATGCATTGTGCCTCCAAATCCTCAATGCAGCGTTGAAGAAAAAAAAAAAATCATCTCCAAACAGCACTGAGTACCTGGGACATGAATGTTGACCTTGTCATAAGCTGAATCAGATGCTTGCAGTATCAAGTTCAACTCTGCTGCTAACAGCAGTTTCAGCTCAGTAGAATAGCTCTGGGAAAATGTTACAAGACAACGTAGGCTCCCAAGAAGAGCAATGAATTATTATTTCTGCAGTAGTAATGTTGTAGAGTGCCTGTGAGAACTTTTAGCCCATGTAGCACCTCCAGGATAAAACACCTCCTATTCTGGGGAACTTCAAGGAATACCAGTTTGGCTTGGCATTTCAGGTAAACACTCTTGTTTCTTTCCTTGGACAGCATTCACAAGTTTCTGTTGCTTTGTCTCCCTAGGTTTTTACTATTAGGATTTATTAATTCCCACTAATGAATTAGTGGAGTTAGATTTTAAACACGGTATGAGAAAATAAACAGGAAATCTGGAATAAAGAAAATCTGCAGACTATGTACTTTTTCTTGAAAGGAAACAGGAGAAATTATGATATGCATTTAACCAGGAAACTGAAAGGTACCTTGAATCAGCCTACAAAAAAACCAGAATTTTTCCCTATTCTCTTTTAAGGATTGAATTTCTAGCATATTAAACAGCAAATCAATTTTACTACTTACATGCTTAATGTAAGTAGGTTTTATCCATTTCATCATCATCATCATGCAAACTGGTCCACACCAGTTTTACAAAACTGTAAAACCAAAATGTTATATTCAGTAACACTTTTGAATTTGTTATCAGAAATTCCTGAACTGATTGACATCTAGTACCAGCACAGATGACAGCAGAAACTCTGTGAATAGATCTACATGAAAAAGCACTTCCCTGGAACTTCACAGACCCTGCCTACCATCTGCTCTATATGTGCATGCTCATACACATGTGCGTGCACACAGAGCACACTGAGGGTCTCTCCTTCCCACTCTGCCATTCACAACAAAAGCTATTGTGATTTAGGAACAGTTTCTTCACCAAGAGCCTCTCGGTCAGAACAGAGCTACATCTGACCTGACTAATCTTCATTACACTGTGAGGACTGAGGTGTCATTTCAGGCAACCTAGATAGAGTACACATTTAAATCAGCATGAACTGAGATGAAGTTAGCATGAATACCATTAGCAGCATGCAAATGTAGGAACAGACACATATCCCAGATTTCTTACTCTTACCAGGCCTCAGGGGCCGTTGCTATTAAGCAGGATGTCCTTTCTTACCCATTTCTACAACCTCCTGAGGCACTCCAACTTCTGGCAGAGCTAAAAAGCATTTTTTCTATTTTTATCTCCCAAGTAAGTACAGCAGTATTTCTGAACCTACTGTAACAGTTTCTTAAAATCTCCCTGCTTGAAAAAAGAAGAATGCACTATGAAAACTATACATGAAAATAACTGCCTCCATTTATTTAATTTTTGAATATTAATGTGAGCCATTTGACAATGAGATGTTGTAGTACAAACCCTCAGTCTTACAGTTTGCTTTATGTCCAAATATCGAACTCCAGAATGTTGTCAGTACTTTAATTTTAAAATCTTGATTAAAATTACACTTCCACCATAGTTTAGTACTACTCTATGGAACAAAAGTTATGAGTAGATGAAAACTCATTTGCATATTATCAACAGAACAGTAAAAAAATTGCTAAAGACAAAAGGAAATCTTTCATGGTTATCTAGAACTCATATGTCTGTCATGTCCCAGACCAATAGTTAATGGAAAGTAGTAAGGGAGGAGAAAGAAAAACAAAGAAACCTCCAACTTGTATGAGCTCCATGAGCTTCCCTCAGTTCCTTTGTTACAACTGATCCAAAACACAAATCAAACAGAGAGATGAAGCGATGATACAATCTTTTGCCAAAGAAGTGATGTGCCTATGCCCAATGTTTACATCTGCCAGATAATCTCTGCACCACAAGGACTTGGTGCTATGCCCTTCATCCCTTCAGCCATGTGGATCCAATTGATGACACAAAGCTGAGTGGTGTGGTTGATGGGCCAGAAGGGTGGGATGCCATCCACAGGGATCTAGACAAACTAAAAAAGTAGGCCCATGAGAATAAAATGGAGTTTAATAAGTCCAAGTGTAAGGTCCTGGCATCTGGGTAGGAGTAATCCTACATACGAGTACAGACTGGGTGAGGAACTCATTGAAAGCAGCCATGCAGAGAAGGACTTGGGGGTCGTGATAGATGAAAAGCTGGATATGAGCCAGCAATGTATACTCGCAGCCCAGAAAGCCAACCACATCCTGGGCTGCATCAGGAGAGGCATGAGCAGCAGGTCCAGAGAGGTGATTCTGCCTCTCTACTCTGCCCTAGTGAGACCCCACCTGGAATACTGCATCCAGTTCTGGGCTCCTCAGCATAAAAAAAGATGTGGACCTGTTGGAAAGAGTCCAGAGGAGGCCACAAAGATGATCAAAGGACTAGAGCACCTCCCCTATGAGGACAGGCTGAGGGAGTTGGGGTTGTTCAGCCTGGAAAAGAGAAAGCTTTGAGGGGATCTTATAGCAGTCTTTTGGTACCTAAAGGGGGATCACAAAATAGAAGGGAAGAGACTTTTCAGCTGGTCAGATTGTAATATGACAAGGGGGAATGGTTATAAGCTTAAGGAAGGGAAATTTAGATTGGAGATCAAAAGGAAGTTCTTTACCCAGAGGGTGGTTAGGCACTGGAACAGGTTGCCCAGAGAGGCTGTGGATGCCCCACAACCGGGTCTAGTGTGTGGCATCCCTGTCCATGGCAAGGGGGTTGGAACTAGATGATCTTTGATGTCCCTTCCAACCTGGACTATTCTATGATTCTATGATCTTTCATGAAGGGTTTTCCCCGCCTCACTGGATGACAAAGGGTTAAAAGAGGTTTTGAGAGCAGTTGGCTGATTTGGTGATGTCTCCAGCAGCCTGAACAAACAGGAAGCCCGGAAATGAGTGATAATTGTTAAATAAGAGCTCTTAAAACACCTGCCTAGCTCTAACTGCTAACTATTAAACCATTACAGCAAGTTAAAAACAAAATCCCCCAGAGATATTTCCACCTGCTTTCTCCATCTATTTTCTTAATTTATACACTGAGACATCCAGAAACACCCAGTTGCTGTGGAAGCACGACCCCCTCCTAAAGCAAGCACAACCTGCAAGGCTGGTGAAACACCCTCCCAAAGTAGTGTGGACATTCATATCCCTTTGCTTTCCAGAGAAACATGCGTTTTAAGTCAGCTTAATGTTTCTGAAGATTTCACCCAGAGTTTTATCCAAACATATCTCTCTTTACTTCTCTCCTGGTGAGAATTTGTACAGCCATTCACCCTACACAGTGAGGAAGCAGTTGTGCAGGAGTGGGCCATTCTGTAAGGCAATTAAGAGAAAAGGAAAGGATTTTCGGGTCCGAGTGGGAAAGGCATGGATCTTCCCCACTACTACACTTAGTGGAAAGGTTTTCTGCATTGTTAAGGTCAGGAATACAGGCAGAATCTTATTCAGTTTTTTTAAACCACGTAAGAGTGAAACCAAACAAAACAAAACAAATCACCGCGAAAATCCCAACAGAGCAACCACCAAAACAAACAAAAATCCACAACCAAAAAAACTCCCCAACTCCCCCCCAAAAAACCAACAAAAAACCCCAAAACCTACATAGAAAACCCCCATACATTAATAAAATACAACTTAGAATAAAAAGTACATGCATCAAACAAAATCACTGCTGTTTGGACTGGTGCCATAAGTGTTACTTCTATTTTAACTACCGTTTTGCTAGGGTAGTGCATTTTCTGGGAGGTTTATGGATTGCCACTGATAATTGGTTTGGGTTTTTTTATGCAAACACTTTCTATTCCATTAAATTCATCATTCTTGAGAGAAAAAAAAAGGTATTTCTGATTTACAGATCTGTATACATTGTTTCCTTATTACTCAAAACTGGTTTGTTAAGTATAGTTACAAAGAAAATTATCCTCCCAAATTTCAAATAAGTAGATAAATAGGAAGCTAAGGTAAAGGCAGCAATTCATCCACTTCAAAGAATATTTGTAATTCCACTGTCAGAAGTGATCTCATTTGCAATGAATAGGCCCTCCACACATACAAGGTTGTTCACTCCAAGAAGAAGTCAGATTTTTTGCAACTACATTGGTTTTTAATGAAAAAGAGAACTTAATTTTCTTTCTTCCCCAATGAATAAATGAAGTTACAGAAAGATGAAATGGAACAGAAAGCAGCAGATGATTCTAAAAAAATGGAAGCAGCTCATCAGGATTTTCTCATCGGTAACTTATGCTTCTAGATCATCTTGGTAACTAGGAGAGTTTAAATTGCTATCTATTGCCACTTGCTATGAAAAGTAATTCTTCACAACATTTCCAGTTAAGTTTGAAGTTGCACATCTGTCATTTTCTAAAAGCTTATAAACTAATATCCACTTTGTAAAGCCCTGTGGCGACNGATGATTCTAAAAAAATGGAAGCAGCTCATCAGGATTTTCTCATCGGTAACTTATGCTTCTAGATCATCTTGGTAACTAGGAGAGTTTAAATTGCTATCTATTGCCACTTGCTATGAAAAGTAATTCTTCACAACATTTCCAGTTAAGTTTGAAGTTGCACATCTGTCATTTTCTAAAAGCTTATAAACTAATATCCACTTTGTAAAGCCCTGTGGCGACGGGCAAGGGTTGAAACAGCAGGTGTTAAGATGCAGCGGTAGCTGCAGACCCAACCCCACACGCAGGCGGTTCAGGACATTGGTCGCTAGAGACTGACCCGGAGATGACAGTCTCTTTCGGCAGCATCCTGAATGACCAAGCAACCTTTTTTAAGGAGAGCACTGCTTGCTCCACTCAGAGAAGAAAAGGTGGCCTAACCAAAGCTCATCTCCCTCTCCACCTGGTTGGTTAACCACGGCCAACAGGCAACTTCCTATAATGCGGTCACACAAAGATTAAGAGACAAAGGCATACACCTGCCTCTAAAGGTGTACCTAAATTAACTCTCACTTGTTGGAATATCAGAACTATGCTTGATACTGTGGATAGTGGTCATTCTGAGCGTCATTCTGCCCTAATTGCCTATGAACCATCATGTCTTAAGATTGATATTGCTGCCCTTTGTGAGGTTCATTTCCACGAGGAAGGCAGCCTTAGAGAACATGGTGCTGGTTACACATTCTTTTGGTCAGGCAAACCTAGAACTGAAAGGCACAGGCTGCAGATGGTCAAACGCTTCTGAGAGATAAAACCTCTATTTTGAATCGTTGGTCAGAACATTTTCAGACTCTTTTCAGTACTAGTCGTGTAGTTCAAGATTCAGCTATTCAGTTTATCTCACAGCAACCGGTGAAGAATGAATTGGATAATACCCCTACTGTGGGAGACACTCTTACGACCATACAGCAGGTGAAAATTGGCAAGGCAGCTGGGGTNTACTCTTTTATATGGTTCCAAATCATGGGTCATCTATTGCCACCACCTGCGACTCTTAGAACGCTTCCATCAGTGCTGTTGCCGTACAATCCTAAACATCCACTGGTCAGATCATGTGACTAATATGTCTGTCCTAGAACAAGCAGCAATTTCAAGTATTGAGGCCATGCTGCTGAGAACGCAGCTGCGTTGGTCAGGTCATGTCTCCAGGATGAAGAACTACCGCCTTCCTAAAATTATTCTTTATGGTGAACTTGCCACTGGCTATCACAAGAGAGGAGCCCCGAAGAGGAGATACAAGGACTCCCTGAAACAACATCTCAGCCTTGGCCATAATGATCAACTTAACTGGTCTACTCTGGCCTCTAATCAGCAGGTCTGGAGACACACTATTTTTAATGCCACTGATGTTTTTGGGAAGGCACACAGGAGGACTCTTGAGGAGTAAAGACAGTGTAGAAAGAATCATGTCTTGCAGATTATACCTCCTAAGGAGTCCTTCTGCTGTGCCTTTTGCAACCGCACTTGTCTATCTCATATTGGCCTTTTCAGCCATCAGCGCGCTTGTAAAAAGCATGGGTAGAGCCCTCCCCGGATCTTCGTTCACAAAGCCTAGCCATGACAAACTAATAAGTTTTCAATAATTCAGCATTACTCAATATCTGATTTTAAAGTTCAAAGTAGATGTATATTTGAAAAGAAAATCAAGTGTGTTACCAAATCAGCTTTTAAACAATTTATTAAACATCTGTGCTATTAGCCTAAACAATATAACTTAAACTACAGCACCATCCAAAAACTTGTTGGCCCTGACAAAGGTCTACATGAGACTGACACATCCAAGACAACTTACTCTTCTCAGAAACAAAATAACTGAAAACATTCTCAGCTTTAATTTTATACACTTCATCCCACACAAAGCAAATAAAAGAAGTACAACAAAAATACAAGCTTATATGAACAGCTCTAATCTACAAACACAGAGTAGTATAAAATTTTAAGTGGATTACTAACTGCCTAATGTCTTTAATAAAATGAGTTTTATTTTAAAATCCTTAATTTTCCTCAATGATTTTTTTTAATCCTTCCCATTATGAGCATCTACATCAGAAATCAGATTTAAGAAAAAAACACACAAAACAGAAAGCTCCAAAACCATTAGTCTGAATACACAACTACTAAATACACAATTACTCCCATGTGCCACTGTAAAATAACAAACATTTTGGTTTTACACAAGCAAATTAAGACCTCCAAACATCCAGCATACCCAGCTGCTGCACAGTGCTATATTTTTTATTAGGCCAACAAAGGACAGAAACCCTCAAACACAAAAGACACAGGAGAAGACACTAAAGTCATCAGTGAACACTCTTCCTCTGCATGATAATGCCTAACGGGTTTTCTTTCTCACCTTCTGCCTCAGGAGAGGAAGCTCCTTGAGACTCGTGTTGTGCCCCAGGTCTCAAAGCTTCAATTTGCAATAGCATCTGCTGTGCTACTTTGCAATTCTGCAAGGCAAGCACTGCTGGCCACAGCCTCCAGCGAGTGGCTTTGGGTAGCTGCAGTGCCTAACCACAGAAACCCAGCCGAGGCATGGGACTGCTGTGACGCTTGGCACTTGCCACTGAGGCATGAGCCCTGTGTGGTGGGGTGAGCATAGACACCTCTCCTTTACCACCACAACCTTCACTCCATCCCCTCACCTACCAAGCAAGAGTCATGGCAGCAACTTAGTGCAATCATGGCTGATGCTTCATGCAAGGCTATAAGCCTACTGCTGGCTGGCAAACTGTGGTTACAAGAGGCAAAGGCAGAGTTGCACAGCCCAAAGTCTACTACAAGAGACTAGACCGAGGTCTCTTATGAGTCCTGAAGGAGCTCTTCTTACACCATGAAGGACCAAAGCATGCAATTTCATTGATGGATCCCATCAAGTGCCCAAGAGCCTGTGTCAGCTCCCACAAACACTGACTTTAGGACAGTCTACTCTTCAGGCAGGTAAAGCAATTAGCAAGCAGGCACCTGCACCTCACAGTTAATCCTTATTCCTTCAAAAACTGCAAATTGTGCTCTACCTACCTCAACCTTGCTCTACTGCCTGAACTCCACACCAAACCTCTGCTGGCTCACAGTGTACATCCTCTAGCCACTGAGAATGAAGTGCATGTTGCCAATTAGCCTTGTTAACAACCCCCTTACAGAAGCTCCTGCTGCTCTGTCAGGCTGTATTGTTGGATTCCTAGCAGCACCTGTGGGGTGTCTGGAGTTGGGGACATGACTTAACTCCTTGCCTCCTCGACATTGTATGGGGCCAACCCACACTACTAAATGGTAAGTTAGGAAACTTGAACAAAACCCCAAAATTAGAATGCCCGGTAAAAAACCCTGAAAAATCTTCTTGAAAGCCTAAGCAGCCACACAAGCAAGTCTGGAACAGAAAAAGAATTCTAATTAAAACTAGGTAACACTTCTATAATATTATCTGATGCGCTGTACTCTTCTGTGCATTCTCTAAAAATTTCATGTGGTAAATCAAATCATGACAAACACAAATATCTGTAGTTTCTTTTATCACCAACAGCTGACATATGTATATATATTTGATGCTTTAAGAGCCACTACAGTATTTCTAACTTTTGCTTTTCCACTAAAACACTCTGGCTTATTATGTAGCAATAACATTCTTCAACCCTATTTCCATTTCACTGAAGATCTGCCTAGAGAAGGACAAATGCCTTTCAAAACTACATATTAAGTCCTACAAGTCTGGCTATTTCAACACTGCCCACTGATTTCTGCTCAGCCAAAACTCAAGTGAAGCCACATAAACCCCTCAAAAATGCAGCACCAAACCCAATCCAAAGTTTAAAAGAAGTAGACACCATACCCCCATGTCTGTTAGCAGCATTGTGTCCATCAGTGAATTGTCTCATCTTTATTTATTACAGTGCTAATTCATCTCAGGATTTAAGATACTCTGTTTTCTTTTTGTCAAGGGTGACAGGTGCTCTCTATTAACCTCTTTCCCCACACACACAGAGAAGAGAAAGGGAATGAGAGAGACTCATGCATTGGAAAACTAAAACTATTTAAATGAAAATAATAACAGTAAAATGAAATATGTGCAAACACATACAAAACCAATAGTGAACCCAGCTCCTCTGATGGCATTTACATCACTGTACCCAATAATGCTGAGGTAGAACTAAGTTACAGAACTAAGTTATTCTTCAATCCCTTACTTAATATGCACTTTAATTTTTATATTAACAACTGACTCATTCGAGGAACTTCTTAAAAGACAAGAAACATGACAGGATGCTTTTGTGCTCATCATATCAAACTGTATTTTCACTATTGGACTAATATTAAATGGGTAAGTTTCCCAGTTGTGCTATCTCAGGGTGACACACACATCTGCTTAATGAGTTAAGAGGAGAAATCATTCCTAATGCCATCCATGCCATTCAAATCCATCTTGTATCTCCATCAAATATACATGTTGTAATGATTTAATGTGGAGAAAGCATTAATAGTATTTAGTTTTTAAGATTAAATTCTGACCTAACTTTAACCCCACCAAACATCAGTGATACTCATGCGATTTCAGCTGCTGTTGAATATAAGCAAAAGCTCACAAGAATTTTTGCAGCAGCACCTACCCTAACTTCATTCACAGACTGTCTTCCACGTCTATCAGAAACAGAACACGAATTTTTCAAGCCACTAGGCAGGCTATTGGGCAGGGTTAACCCCACCTTGATAACCAGCTTTCATGAGGTTCTTATCTCTGCTTTTAGCCCTAGTTTAGAACAGATAATCCTTTTCCATCCTCCACCCACAGCAATATCCCTCTAATTGCCAGTGCTGTACTTTTCTTCAGCTGGAAGGGAAAAAACTATTCAGACTAGTGCTTTTATACAGAGGAATGGCATCTAACATGAAATTCCTTACTCTGCTAGACTTCTCTCTCAGTATGTTCAACTCAAGTTTACAGATGACAGATGTAAACAAAATTACACTCAAATCATCAAATATACCCATTGTTAAGAAAACATGGTTCTCACTACCCTGGCAGTGAGTACCCATGGGGAATATTGACAGTCCTAGTTCAGATCCTACTTAGAAAATGCCTGTATCACATAAGACATCCTTACAACATATTACCCATCACTTTTACTGGGAATCTCACAGGAAAAGTAAGATATTCTAGGCTATGACGGTTAACCTTAAGATTGTTGGGGTTCATGCAGTGTAGCTTCACTAAACCTAACAGCACTAGTATAAACAATATCAGTGAAAGGTAGACTACTGAGAGTAGAAGGTCTTCAGGTCGAAAGGTCGTTGTGCAATTGGTAGGGTACTTGGTCTATAAGGATACAAATTAGGAGTGGTGAGGCAAGGAAGAAAGCTGCTTGCTGGTGGGCAGGGAGAAGTCTTTAGTTAGGGGAAAGTACTTAGTTGTCAGTGGGAAGTGACCATACATCTGAAAGCACAGAGCTTCTGAGCTCTTGTGCTCAGGTCTTCTGAGCCCAAGAATTTCGGAGGCCAGCAGCAGAAACAGCTCTCCCAAGAGTAGTTCTGGGAGATGTATAAAAGCCGTGAAAAGAAAAGTAGATATATGGTTTTATCTCAGTTAGTTAACTCCTGCAAATTACAGCAATGCTTAATTTACAATCCCTACACTTTTTTTCCAATGAGTACTCAAAAATCTGCCTTCAAACCCTTTGTAAAACCCAACTGTTTCTTTGTTAGAATTACAAAGGTTTACGTAGAGTTCTAAGTGTTTAGTTCCTTCCTGTCCTTTCTATCAATACATTTACTTATTTTAAAGATGAAATCCTTCCCTTGCTGCTTCATTATTCATAGAAGAGAGAGGATGCTGCTTGCCATTTATTTTTGCTGAACTACAAATATTGTGCTTGTTTTGAACTAGATCCATGGGAGCAATAATAAGAAAAAGCCAATTGCTGAAAGCTGAAAAATAAGTGAAAGAAAAAAAGGGCCACTATTCCAAAATCAGTAACACTGCTCCCTAAAAAGCACTCTACACTGAGGTAATCACATTTGCCGTGGTGGAGTCACAGCAGCTGCACCATCTGGGAGTGTCTGCAGATGGGTGCTGGTGCTGGTTGACTCCATGTGCAGAAAGCAATGCTGGGGGTGGGGGGTGGTGAGCAGGGCAGGTAGCAGCAGAGAAGAGAATACACAGCCAGGGTCTCCATTTTGTTTGCGTAGTGGCCAAAGTCTACCTGTACCACACAACTGAAACTTCCTGGCAAAAATGTTTGAAAAGGTCTTTTGAAAGCTTGTAACTTACGGGATCTTAACAAATTCATTTTGGTAAATTCAGCTCTTGAATATTGTATTCTCTGAATACTTATATTCAAAAACACCTTTGAAAGGGGTAATTCACTACAGTTGAGATTCCCATAAGTTTCTACCCATTTTATCTATATACATTTATATTATGCTCTCTGTAACCAAAACCATAAATGTTTTCCAGAAATAAGACTGTGGATATGCTATAATCACGATTTCATGATAAACAAGCCTATAATCCGAAGGAAAATTACAATGGCAAATTCTGCAGAATCAGACTTTTGGATAAAGTAACCATTTCCAGAATCATCTGAGATGGTAAAAGAACTCAGCTATTGCTATAAGAATTATTGATCCTCTCTTATAGAATGCCATACATACAAACTCCCTGTAATAGCTCCTGAAACAACCTTCACAATGTGTCAGAATCAATGGAAGAGGAAAACAGCTGGCAGGCATTTTCAGCTTTTTCAATGAGGAACAGAAGAACCAAATCAGACTGGGAGCATTCGGAGGATTTTCTCCAAAACAACCATAGGCAGCACTAAACAAAGCCTAGTGAATATCTGTGGGGATTCTGTGGGTCTGATTCTGAAATGCAACCTATCTGAGATAAAATGCCACAGTAGGCAGTATTCTATCAACCATCACTTTCAGCATAAGAATAAGCTTCATTAAAACCTGCATATGAAAAAGAATTGTTTACAAAGTTTTTCTAGTGTTCATTTTTCAGCCTTCTATGGACAGCAATTCCACACAGGGAGAAATACCAAATGAACACTTCTCAGAAGTTTCACTTCTTTTTATCAAACATTCATAAGCAAGATTTAAATTCCTCTTCCAAAGAACAAAATCAGCAGATTTTAGAAAACAGTTCCTTCTAGTATTGTAGTTCAGGTGTCTTAAAATTAACTCCAAATAACAGAAAGGATCAGGATGAAAAGGACAGCCTGTTACCTCACCTAGTATAAAGCCCTTTGACAATGCTGCTGTAGAATCATATAACAGTTACAGCTGGAAGAGACCTTGGAGATCATTGAGTCCAGCCCTTGTAATTCAGGACTACCTTTAAAGCTCTAGAGTTTGCAACTTTCAAAATACAATGTAAAACTCAGAACCAGAGGGAAAAGAAGACCACCCTCTTTATTTTGCAGTTGAATTAGAATTAATTAAATTTAACTACATAAGGGCAGATTATTTCAGCACACTTACGAACAAACGTTGTAATACCACAAACTTCAGAAGCCTAGACCAAAATCAGAAGGAAACCAATCAACACACACAAATAGTATTAAGAAAGATGATACTAGCTTGCAAAGGACACTTCAAAGCACCTATGAAAATGAATGTCACTCACAATACTATATATTGTGAACAACAATATATATACTATATATATATATATACACTATACTGTGAAGACCCTAGGATCAAGAGAGAGATTTTACACTTAACAGAAGTGAGAAAAGCTTCAAGCTGACCCCCCCCAAGCATCTCTGACCACAGCACTTCACCCTTGAATTTCCTGCTAGCTCTGGCTTTTGGAAGATCTCTTCTCTGATGGCCATCCACCCAGTCTTCAATCTACATACAAAAATATGTTCCCTGACTTTCCACTGAGGGAAGTTTCTGAGATTGGAGTAGAAATTTTAACCGAACACATATGAAGCAGTGGAGACAGTTTTTTTTGCTCAGAGTTAATTAAATTTAAGCAACAAGAGAAAGCCTGAAAGTTTCTAGAAATTACGAAGTAAAAGTGAATAGTTCTTAGTAGGGAAAATGCTGGGGGGGCAGAGAGAAGGGAGCAAAGAAGTCCTTCAGCCTTAGTATAGCTCCCAAATAAAACAGCGAGAGCTTGTGAATTTTCACAAAAAGGAAATGGAAGAGGAAAGGGATTACCATTATTATTATTTCAGAATAGAATCATGTACAAAAGATACATAAAACATAGCCTCTTTGAAATTAATTCTTAATAGTGTATTTACATCTAGTATGCTTACTTATAGCTCACAGATCTTTTTATTTCCAGAATTTGTCATAATGGATCTACTCCCAAGAAAACCCTTAATAAACTGAATGTTTCCTATTATCTAATTTCCTTTCACTGTATTTCAGTGCAGCAAAAATTTTGTAGACAGCAGGTTAACTTGTCAATGTACATTTGAAGAAATACAGATGAAGCTTCACATACATCATATTCTACTAAACAGCATAAAAAATGAAATACACAAATGCATGACAAATAAGGTAACAGATATAAAGACATGTAACATGTTTCTTGTTTTTTTTCTAAATCAATTCAGCACTGACCCAAGGTAATTTTTCATTCTATTCTCCTAGTTTCAACACCAAAGCTCTAGCCTACAAAACCAGCTGCATCAAAAGCCAATATTGAAGATTTTCCTTGTAATTGTACTTCAATTCCATCTCCAAGCAGGAATCTAAAAGAAGCCTCCTATGTGGTTTACTAATTATCTCCAAAACATAAAATTCAGCCCTGCTTAAAAGTTCCCCTCCTGTAATCAAAGAGAAATGTTCTCTGTTGTCCTATTTTCACATCCCAGGTGTTTTACTGAAGCCATCCCTGGCTCTCTAGTTCCTTTACAGAGATGATCACAACAGATGAGAACATGTTTTAATTTAGATTTTTATCTCTCACTTTCAGATCTATCAGTGGAAATCCACTTACATGACAAGTGGAAGGTAGCTCCAGTGACAGCTTGAAGTGATAGACCTTATCAGAAGAAACTATGTGGGCAATGTAACACATGCAGAAGTAGGAGTATCAATGACTTGCTGAACTCGTATAGATACTACAGTGAAAGCCAGAGGAGTTCAGTGAGAATAAATTCACAGCTTTCTGTATTTCCTTCTGCAATCAAAACATACCAGTGTCAGCAAACAAAATCAAGAAAGGTGATAGATTTGGATTTTTAAAGCTGTGCATATCTTCAAGGCCATACTTGATAATTTCCAACACAGTTGATTAATTCTCTTTTCTGCAACAATAGCGTACAGATAATATTAAAAGGAACTGCTCAGTGAGATTATGGGTGACAGAATAAGGTATTGAGAGATTGTATAGGAAATGTACTTATAATTAGGTATCAAATAGGATGTATCATACAATACATGAAGTACAATATAATAAGCCATTCCAAAGCTGCAGTAATTTTTCCTGTTTGTACGGTTTATTTCTAGATCTTGTATTACACATTATTATTGTGATCATTCAGTTGCTGTCTTCACTACCTAATATGTGTCCTTGCACATATGCATACAATAAGTGGCAAGAGATACAGATAACTCTGTATGAATATTAATAAGCTATGGATCAGGGAAGTCAAATTTCAAATAGAAAGAGAGAGGGAGGATCTTTGAATATTTTGTATACCTGGAAAATACATGCTTAAGAAATCCAGGTCTTGGTTTCTTAAGACATAAAATAAGATAAAGCTACATACACAATCTTACTTCACCTTGAATCACGACATAGTACTTTGGGATAAAAAAACCCAACAACCAACAAACAGGAAAAAATGTCCCTGATCTCAGTTTTTAGTAGCAGATAAGAGGAAATGAGGTATTTGACTTGCAGATGCTACCACATTCTTGATGACATAATATTCACGCTGGGAAGAAGGTTATGAATAGGAAAACTGCCCTACTAGTCTGCTATTCTCAGGCTTATGAAGAATAGTAATAATAATGGATATTACATATTATTAAAATAACTAATTAAATGGTTAGTTAAAACAGGGTTAGTTAAAACAGGAGCAGTTTTTAAAATGGAGCATGCTGAAATATAAATTGTTGTGATTACCCAAACCAGAGCACATCATCATCAATCAAGCCTGCGTGACAACAGACAGTAAACAAGATACAGCCTTCACTGTCTTTGTCCAGTAGAAGTTGCAGTCTGCAATAAATAAAATTACAGGAAACACCAAGAAAGTTACCTAAAGAAATAATATGAAGATTCTAAGGTTATTATGAAAAAGGGACAGAGTCCATTTGAAGGCCTGAGCTTACAGAGTTTTTCCAGAGATTCTGAAGGTGCAAGAGGGCCTTCTGGAGTAGGGGAGAGCCTGGATGAACCAGAAATTTCATTCCCAATTGCAGGACAGTGAATTTAAATTTTGATTCTGCAGCGCTAAAAAAACAAATGGAAAATGGCAGATACCTGAACCCTGAATGCCACCTAAACATTAAGATGAAAGGTGATAAGTACGTAGTCCCCACCAGTATCCAACAGTGACACAGTCATTTACATCCTCTCTATGTGTCAGCACTTACTGTATGTTAGCCCTCTCCTTATTCCTCTTCTCTTGCAGCTATCAAGGATACCAGGTCCTACTCCAAATTCTTCTCTTACATTTACCTTTTGCTTGATAAGGCTAAAATGTGAGTAGTACTATCACTATAACAAATATAGACCTATAGCAAATATGACACAAAGCTGAGTGGTGTGGTTGATGGGCCAGAAGGGTGGGATGCCATCCACAGGGATCTAGACAAACTAGAAAAGTGGGCCCATGAGAATAAAATGAAGTTTAATAAGTCAAAGTGTAAGGTCCTGGCATCTGGGTAGGATCAATCCTAGATATGAGTATAGACTAGGTGAGGAACTCATTGAAAGCAGCCATGCAGAGAAGGATTTGGGGGTCATGATAGATGAAAAGCTGGATATGAGCCAACAATATATACTAGCAGCCCAGAAAGCCAACCACATCCTGGGCTGCATCAGGAGAGGCATGAGCAGCAGGTCCAGAGAGGTGATTCTGCCTCTCTACTCTGCCCTAGTGAGACCCCACCTGGAGTACTGCATCCAGTTCTGGGCTCCTCAGCATAAAAAAGATGTGGACCTGTTGGAAAGAGTCCAGAGGAGGCCACAAAGATGATCAAAGGACTAGAGCACCTCCCCTATGAGGACAGGCTGAGGGAGTTGGGGTTGTTCAGCCTGGAAAAGAGAAAGCTTCGAGGGGATCTTATAGCAGTCTTTCAGTACCTAAAGGGGGACTACAAGGTAGAAGGGGAGAGACTTTTCAGCTGGTCAGATTGTAATACAACAAGGGGGAATGGTTACAAGCTGAAGGAGGGGAAATTTAGATTGGATATTAGAAGGAAGTTCTTTACCAGGAGGGTTGTTAGGCACTGGAACAGGTTGCCCAGAGAGGTTGTGGATGCCCCATCCCTGGCACTCTTCAAGGCCAAGCTGGATGTGGTCCTGAGCAACCTGTGTGGCATCCCTGTCCATGGCAAGGGGGTTGGAACTAGATGATCTTTGAGGTCCCTTCCAACCTGGACTATTCTATAATTCTATGATCTTCTGACTGCTTTGAAGCTCTGATCCAAATAAAGGAAGAAAACATCACGCAGTACTTCTTATGAGGAGGTTGGATCCCAGAGAGTAATCTCAAGCCAGCTCAATACTTTGACCTCAAAAACTTTCCTCAGCCACAACCCTGACCTTCCCAAAGCATGACATATCCGTCTCACACAAATATGAGTAGTGAGATGGTGTATGGAGAGCAAAAATACAGCTCAGTGGTACCAACTGCAATTGAGGTAGAGAATGTGTTAGTGACTTCTCTTTTAGCACTTAGATTCAGAAAAGCAATGATTGGGTACAAGAACTAACTAAAACCATTACTTATGTATTAAATGCTTAGGTTCCTAGGACCTTGCATAGCTAAGCTGCAGACTGATGACTGAAGTGGGAAGATTAATTAAATGCTACAATTAAATCCAGGGGAAAAAAAATGCTATTTAGCCAATAGTAGCCAGCTGCAGTTTCAGAAGAAAAAGTGTAACAAGGCAACAAAAGGCAATAAAAAGAGTAATTTAATCAGGTGTCATCCTGTCTCCATTTCTATGAACCCCCAGTGGATCCTGATATGAAACCAAGGGGGGAAAAAATCATACTGGAAATTGCTTTATGCCAAAACTTCAGCCAAATCCTACATCCTGCTGTTTTATTGAATGTTTTCAGCAGATTTTTGCACATATATCCCAGAAGACTTTCAATACATTTTTGCACAAAGGCTTGAAAAAGAAAAATATGTATCTGTCTAATATTCTTTACAGGTATCAGAAACTTGACATGCTCAAAGGCTTAAATTCATCTGAATGTTGCAAAGCCACTGACATAGTAACATTACACCAACAGACTGTAGCATAGAAACACCACTCTGTCCTTTGACAGTGTACGTTAGAAAGCAGCTTGTAAAGAGCCACATTTGGCTCATTACAAATCACCTGCAAAATATTTCAGATTATCCAGCAATAAATGCAAGACTAAACAGTAATAAAATGATGAGATTTTCCCCATAATTTGGGGGGAGGAAATGCTGTACATGTAATAGAACCCTGTGTTAGAACTCCTAGAGAGCAGCTAGAGAGCAGGGATCTAGAGGGAGGAGCATGACAGGTCAAAATCTTCAATACCACTAGATGGCAATATTGGTTTTTTTGCTAGTGGAGAATACGCTCTCATCAAAAGGAAACTGCAGTATTTTTCATGTTTTCCAAAGCTGCACTTTCTGGTTTTTGTAAAAAGAAAAAAAAATACCCAAACCAGGCTTTATTGATTGCAGGAGTGGGGAAAAAAGATGTAAGTTAGCCAACACATGCATTAAACTGTAAATAGAGACTACAGTACCTCAAAAATACTCTAAATGAATAATAAATGCAATATAAGCTTTTAAGGCTGCTAGGCTTATAATTAGGCCCATATCAAATTAGATCTTCAATTTAATCCTTTGCCACTGTATCAGCAGGATGTGGCAATGGAAACAGCACATTTAAATCCTGCAGGAGAGAGCATCTCAATTTACTCTCTAACAACCTCCTGTGACATTAAGCAGGAGCTTAGAGCAGTATTAAAGAAGCTCCAATTTAAAGAGGGCTCCAGTTCTAGCTCTCATGGTCAGAGGAAGGGTCACTATGACAAAAGAGCTAGAAAGAGCACCCTGATTACTTAAAAGAAAAGGGGGGGGGGGCAGGGAAAAAGTAAAACCGTAAAACCTTCTCATCTTTGAAAGAGACAAAATGTCTTTATGCATACAAATGAATCAGAATTCATGAAGATGTGTTTCAAAATTCTTCAAATCATTATATAAACAACATTTTAGGAAGTTTTTATGGTAGCCTTAAAAATAGTCAAGTAAGAATAGAGCTAACATAGAAATCCATTGAAATCATCACTCAAACAAAAAAAACTCATGCTCTTAAAATGCTACAGCTTAAAAAAGAAAATGAATTTTCCACTGTGAACAGTTAAAAAGAAATAGCTAGATCCCAGTCATCATATTAGTCTCTATGGTTAACTTAGTCCTGTAGAATTCACTAAAGGGTATAGATGCCCCCAGTACACAGACAGCAATGTACAAAGGATGACAGAAAGGCCCAGCAATCCAGACACACATAGCACATGGATGAAGGATGACTTCTAGGGAGTATGAAGTCAGGACTTAGAAGAATCAAAGTTTATGTTACATTGACTTGAATTCCGGTGCTAATCAACGGCCTTTACTTACAAACTGGAGGCCATGAAATTTGGAAGGTAAGTTTGGAAGATAAATGATCTGTGAAGTTATCAGGCTCTACAATAGGCAACATATCAAAATACTAATCCCAGTTATATAGCATTTTGTTCAAGAGACCTATTTCTGGTATGCAAGGATGCTGACACGTTCTACAGTTTAATCACCTGCAGAAAGTTTACACTCTTGTTACAATAAAACCCACCAGCTTGCAATCTCAAATCAGTCCTCTTCCGAACTTAAGCTATTTCAGAACATAATTTTAGAACACGATACAAAATCATTCCTCCAATATAAAATATGTATACTTCCCAGCTACTTCCCAGTATTTCCAGTCTTGAGCAAGACCTTGAAAAAAGTGAAAATCTCACGGATCCTTTAAACAATGCCAGAAAACAATGAGAAATATTTAGTAACAGTTAACTTATTCAGTTTCATAACTGCTTCCAGAAAAAGTAACCTAACATGAAAATCTTGTTGAATAAATGGACCTTTCCTTTCTCATTCATTTTCCTCTCCTCTTCTCTCCTCTGGTTTATATTTGCTTAGCATATAAGACACACAGAAAAAATGTTCTCCTCTAGGAAACAGTAACACTGTCACAATACCTTCAAACACCAATCCGGATAGGGACAGGAAATTACATGCAGGGTAACTGAAACTTGCTCTCCCTTTGGGCAATCTCTCTCCAACCCAATGTCTGTCCACGCAGACTTACATGCACATACACACGTGTGTTTTACTGTGTTAAAAATGGAATTTAAGAATATTGTACATCTATCAGCATATTCCCAATTATTCTTAGAAAGTATTACAATTTTCCTACAACAAGGTATTATGGGATTGTAAAAATGTTCATATCTTAAGAAGTTTTCCTTTAGTGCTCCCCCCCAAATTCCCCATCATCCTCGAAAGATTCCCAAATCCTGTAAGGCTGGCTCCACAGTTTTTTAATACTAATGGCAAGGACAGTTCATGAATCCATAACTGACAGCACCAGTCAGCTCCCTAACAGTGGCATTGTCATATAGATCTGTCCCAGTTTTGTGATCTCCTTCAGTAGAATCATCATCAGTCCCTTCATATGGACATGTAGAGTCTTACAACAGACATAACTTATAGACCATTTTATACACAACAACAAAAGGAAAATAGACTTGTCTCCAGCCCTATATTTTACATCAGCTGGTGGTGCTACAGAAGATCATGCTCCAGTGAAGCACAGAAACAATAACATAATTCATGAAACCATGCTTTGTTATACTTATGAAAATAAGAATCATCATCAATAACACCACTGGGCCACAATATGTAATCTGAAATGTGAACATCATTCTGGACTGCAGTCAGAGAAGGGGTAAGGTATTCAAAAATCAATAAATGTGACTTAAATGTACTATGCAGATAAAAAAAGCTCAAATGCCCTCCTATGTAATACTGACTTTCCTCATTTTCCAAGGAGAGGATTTAGCAGGAGCTCTCAGCACTCTTGCACAATGAATTTGTAAGTGATACTGCTTAAGCTGCTGTCACACAGATGCTGTGCTATGCAGGTATTTATAATCAGTGGGTATCTACTTAACCCGTAATCTTCTGCTGCTTTTCAATACATAACTCTATTCTCTTCTTCCTTGAGACTTGATGGTAACACCAGACCAAAACATGCTTGAATATTCTGGATTACTTCAAACATCATATACCTGCAGAATTTCTAGGTTTTGAATTCAAATTCATTCTATCAGCATGCTTGATCCAAACACGTCAGCAAGACCACTCCATTTTGGGCATATTAATTGTTGCATACTTTCCTAACTTTGCAACCTGTCCTCTTTCCTGCCATGTGGCAGCCATGTAGAACACCCACCCTCAGCTCACACTACATAGCTACCGTGTCTTCATAATTTGTTAACAATACAGTACTCTCTTCATTTGGTGATCAAGGCTTACAGTCAAAATCTAAGCATTTGATAGTTGTGCCAACTATGTGATAATTTTGTTTTAAAGGCTAAGAACACCCACTGTGAATTGACTGAATTTGCCAAAATTAATATTTTATTCTCACAATAGCCATATGCTATTAATTTGTACCTTAGCCTGGAAACAGACATTATAAATATAAAAATCTCAGTAAAAACATATTCCAGCAAATTAAAACAATTTATTGCACCAACAAAGAGGGGCAGGACAAAACCTGTAAGGTCAAACAGAATCAGTAAGCTTAACTTCAGAGAATTCATTGGGAAAAAAATTATCAAAAGTATTCCAAACGCAGAACAGGAAAAGAGCTTCCAAGCAAATCAGAAGGAATGTAGGTAAGTCACTTGTATCAACTTTATTTCAAAAAAAACAATCTTATCTCACAGAGCTAAGATAGATTGGTCAGTGCTGGGATGGAACGCAGCACGAGGGTCAAGTTTACTACACTTCTGTGTTGGGCTTTATTGTATTGATATAGACAAGTAAATGCAAATATTGTCCAGACTCTTAAAAGCTCAGGCAAATCCAAACAGTCTTCCTTCCTTCCTTCAGCAAAAGTAAACATTTAAGGCAGAACCTACTTCAGCTAATAGCCAGCAACCTTCCCTCCCAGGTTTTCCTTCCTTGCTCTCTACAAAATCCTAGAGACAGACAGAGTGCGTGGGAGGGAGAGTTAAGGAAGCAGAGGGGGAGAGCTGAGTATAGGGAAATAAGTTCATTCTCTACAGATAGCTCAGTTCCCAAAATCCTTCCATGCAGTCACTTCTTGAGCTGGAAAGAGAAAACCAGTCCATTCCCTGTCCGCATCCTTGCACCTCACCAAACTTCAGGAATAGAGAAGTGGACAGAAGGGTAGAAGCAAGAACTTCAGTGCTAACGCTACTGGACTCAGAATTAAAACACTCATTAACTTCAGCAAGGCCAGGATATTATGCCAGATTCATAAACAAGTCATTTATAAAATTCCAGAACAGGTTCTCAAACTATCTGTCAAGGAAAACCAAGAATTTGATGAGGTATTTTTCCCAAAGTCTGCTCTTTCTGTAAGGTTTTGTTTTATTTGGCTCTAGCTGTAATGTATTGCTAAATGTCATTGTAAAATGCAAAAAATATTCATTCATAAATATTCAGTAACATACTGAACTTACAATGAACTACACTGGCTGTAGCAGCAACTTTAACTCACAACACACAGAATCCTAGAAGCCACACAAGTAGATCTAATTTATTTAGCTGGTCATAATAAAGGAGTTGCATGATCACAAAATCACAGAATCATTTGGTTGGAAGGGACCTCTGGAGGTCATCTAGTCCAACCCCCCTGCACTAGGCAGGGACATCCCCATCTAGATTAGGTTGCCTAGAGCCCTGTCAAGCCTCACCTTGAATGCCTCCAGGGATGGGGCCTCAACCACGTCCCTGGGCAACCTGTTCCAGTGTNCTAAATGATAATAATGCATGATAATCATGCAGATCCTTGCTTTTTGAACTGTATAGCTTATGCTCGTACAACAGACTGGTTGCAAAACTCCAGGAAGGTATTCCATTAACCTTTAGGACCTGAAGCTGCTACCATAAACAGTATTTGCTCTTTGACAGATGCACATCTCCAACAGATTCCCCCACTACCTTCACAGTCTCTTATTTTGCTTTCTCTCCCCATCATATATGAAAAAATACAGGTTGTTTTTGAGGCAGGGAGTGTCATAAAGGCAAGCAGCACCCTTAGAATGATGTGGTGACCTTCATTCTGCAGGCAATTTCATACATACACCTACTCACACATGGTACATTCTCTGTTGCAGTCCTTTGACTGCAGGGGCTTACATGTACAGGAATCAGTTCAACTGCTGTAGGAGAGCAGACTTTGGGTGTGAGGTTTCAGCTGCCTAAGAACACAGAACTAAGGTTTGAAGCAGGAAGTGAATCACATCACACACAACCGAAATGAAAAGTTTGTGACTTGGGGACTGACTTCCTTCTTAGGTATGACTATCTTTCGGTACAACGCTATGGACTGCTTGGATATTTGCAGGGAAAAGATGGATCATCTCAAAATGGGGAGCTTCATTCTCTGAAAACAACATAAAATTTATGTTTCTATCATGTAAAACAAGACTCAAGTGCCATGACTACAAAAAAACCCACCTCACTACAAAAGCTCTTCTCATTTATATTCTAGTAACAAGAGAGTATTTCTAATTATCATCCCTCCTAAGCCAATGCTGAAGAATTGGCACTTGAAGTAACTCAAAGAAGAGCTGCCCACAGGAATACTCACGTCTATTCCAGGAACAGGAAAGTTAGGTTTGCAGCCTATCGAATTGAGATAGATGCTCTGGTGGCTTCTAAAGTAGCTATCGCAAGGTTTCAGGGATTCCACTCTACCAGAAGCTGCTGAAAAAGGTATTTTTATTGGTGTTTTTATTCTGATACTCTTGAAAGTATTCAACTTTTTCCATCTGCTATTAAGATCTGTTGTTAGTTATAACAATGACTCAGTAATAACAATAATCCATTAACTTACTGCAAAACAGAAGAAAGACCACTTTGCTTCATAATTAAGGAAGTTTTACCTCTACTTTTCTGTTGCATCAGTAATTGTTTTGGAAAGACAGCATTCACACCAGGTATACATCAGTGCAACTCTAGCAAATTCCAATAGAATTGCACCAAACTCCACATACTGTAAGCCATACTGTGCAGTTGCCAAAAAGAAGAGAGAGGAACTGGGCTACAGAATGGTTTGGATCATGCTGTCCTCAAGAGGAAGAAAAAGACCATGTACACTCTTCTTCAAACCTAGGCTAAAAAGGCAGGACAGAGAATGTTTAGAAGTCTGAGCCCAGTTTATTCAGCAGTGTCTATTAAAGAGTTTCTGAACCTGTGAAAAAGGAAAGACATTTGATTTACAATTGTAAATGTTAGAAGTGGAAATATTTCTCTAATACTAAAAGAATCTACCTGAAAGTAAACTTAAAGCACAGGAAAATAGCAGCAGCAATCATGATAAAGTCACTAATGGAAGAAGGCAAGTGCCTGCTTTTCAACAGTTACCATTCGAATGCAGAGCACCTTTAGCAGCAATTTTTTGTACAACACTTTTTCAGCTGTCTCACCCTACTTCACACATAGTCAAATCCCAAGCCCTAGTGAAAATGCAGATGGCAAAGCTGAGAAGAAAGACATTTTTGAGACACAGCCCAAATTTTTCATTAGAGGATTTTAATTCCTTTGCTTTCCTGGTTCAGAAGAATAGCTAGTTGCCCTTCCACAATCATTTTATATACATCACTTTATTTTTAAAGGTAGGTAAATAGAGAAGAGAGTGCATTTTTGGAAGATGAAAACTAAAATTCTCCTTTGTATATGCAGACTCTGCAGATTGGGTGTAAGGCTGAGGTTTCTGGCAGGGGTGGGGGGAAAGGGAGGAAGTGTGCAACCACAAACTCTGCAAGGCTGAAAGAGCGTTTGCTGTATGCAGCAGTGGTAAAATAAACAATAAAGAACAAGAGGCTTCTGCTTTTGTCAGTACACAGGTTCAATTTATTACAAGAATATGAAATCACAAAACATTTTCTCCCAGCTTTGTCTGGGCAGCACCTCTGCTTTCAAACAGACTGCTCTTTGGTGTGCTCTTTCCAAAGCCAGGCAAGTGAGTATTAGCATAGAATTGATCCAGCCACAAACACCATCTCAAGCCCTCCGTCCCACAGAAGACATGCTCAAACAAACAGCCCAAACCTTATATTTAAAACTCTGTATTTTTGATCCTTCTCCAGGCTAGCAGTGCTGTAATACACACTGCTCAGCTGCAGGAGAGAAACACCTGGAAAGATACTTGCAGAGAGGAGAACCTGTCACTGACGGTAAAGTAGCTGTCAGATCACATTGACCTCCATTCCTTGCAGTGTACTCAGAGTCAGCAGGCAGATCTGCTCTGAACACTGCAGGATCATCACTGGCAACAGCTTCACAGAGTTAAAGCAGCCCTCTTACCCAAGTGAAGGCAATTATGCCTTTACACTGAAACTTCATCTTCTTTTATGGGGCCTGGTAACTGTAGTTAGTTACAGCCTATGTAAAGGGCTATTTGTATTTGACTTTTCAAAATGTTTTGCATTTCAGTCTAGTTGGCTATCTCCAGCTTCAAGAGAAGAAATATTTCTATATTCTAAACAACTAACTTACCACTCCTCTGCATAAATGATCATATTCACTGACAATAAGTTCCATGGCTTTTACCTTTATGGTTTCAGTTAATCTTCATTTCAGCAACACAGGCAAATAGTTCAAACAAATCTACAGGGACAGGGACGCTGCAACACTTGAACCACTATAAGAAATCCCTACTTGCATCTTTTGGCCAATTTCCAAATAATGATGTGTCATTGCCTTTTGCCCTCTAAGTACTTATCCTATGACTTGAATGACTTCTGCGAGACACTGTCAAAAAATTTCAAAAAGAATTATATCATCCTGTTCACTCTCTGCTTTCAGAGCATAGCCAAAGAATTGCATTGAACTGGAGAGTTCAGCTTTCCTCTGCACAAAACATAATGATTTGGCTTACAGTTCTTGCTTAAGCATTACTGAAAATTATTCACATGACTCCATCCAGACTTAGTATGGCAATTAATCTGAGTGCAGGCATTTGGACTTATCATTAGCAAATCCAGATACTCAGTATGTCTTCTGCAAGATATCCATTCTAAAGATAGAAGTAGCTGGAAGGCAATGCTTTAAAGGGGCTATGGGCACAAAAAAGCTTTTTTCACTTAGTTGGTTCCATCTGTCTGACAAGTTATGAACAGATGCTCCATATCTTTTCAAATGCATTTTACCAGTGACCAGAAAAGTCAAATTTTCAGCAGACAAAACATCAGCATGCAGAAGTAGAGGCCAACCACTTTCAGAATTGTTCCCCTTTGAACTAGAACAATTTGTACAAAAACAGATACCGTTCACAGATAGAAATATAGACCATTAAAATAAATTGAGGCTATTTTTCTTTAATCTGTGGAAGGAGTTAGAAAAGAAAGAACACAGAAGTGAGAAAGAAACAAGAAAAAATCAGAAAACATCTTCAGGAGAAAAGGGACCACGGCATTTGCTGATCACTTCTGGAGCAAAACGTGGTTGTGTCTACCAGCTATCCTCGGCTTGCTGGCCCAGCATTTGGGCCAAGTTTGCCTCATTTGGGGTTTATGTCAAGCCCGCATCAGATCACAGCTTCACTACTACTTCAAACAAAGAAGGAAAGGAGAATGATTGCGTCCATTTAGCAATAAATGAACTCAGAGTGTACGTCCCTGTCAACTTTTCCATCATGCACACTGCCTCTTAAACACTTCCACTGCTCCCTTGCTCGCTAAAAAACTCCGAAGTCAAGCAACTTCTTTTCCAAACCAAGTACTCACCTATAAGAAAAAAAAAAAAAAAGCAACAGTGACAACTCTCCAGCCTTCTTCCAAACTGGAGGACCCTGTTTTCTCAGAAATCCTATGATATTTATGAGAACACTGTGGCACATTCAACTGCCCTGATAGGATGAAACCCTGACCAAAAAAAAAAAAAAATCAGACAGACCCCCAAGAGGGGAGCCAGGGCTTGGTGGAGGCCTGATGAGGATCAGGTTGGCACCCTGCAGTGAAGCCGTGCCCCTGTGTCTATGCCCTTGCTGTGGGTTTGTCCCTCCAACTAACTAAAATACCACCACAGAACTCTCAACTAGGATATAAAAGGAGACCCCTTAGAGAGGCAGTTGGAGTTGGTTCCCCTCAAAGCAAGTGACTTTGTGGTCTGGACCCTCCCCTCAGACTGGCATGCCATTTAAGGATACTTCTATGGATCGAGCGAGTCCTCACCCCACTTTGGTGAATATATACTTTGGGTACCCTTGAGTGGAATGTTTACTCTTTATGAGTGAGTGCACACACATCTTGGTTCATCTTCCTGAACGGAGTATTCCTTAAAGCTTAAGAATCAGTTGTGTAGTAGTACATTCCTAAACGATACCTGAACTTGTAATTTTTCTTTGTCAGAAGGAATGTAGAGTAATTTTGATTACAATAAATCCACATTTTGGGTACCTATTGCTGTCTGTTTTGTATGTGCCTTCGTGACACACATCCACCTCAAATGTTCTTAACTTTCTGTCCAGTAGTCAAATTGCATCTGTGTTGCTCAGACTTTTTGGCCAAGTTTGCTGCTTGATTCGCTTTGGTTCCAGAGCCAGGATGAGGTCCTAAAGCTGGGACCAAGACAAGTCAAGGATTTGCTCAAAGATTATCCCACATCCACAGGTAACCATCTTGCACCTGTTCCACACGAGGCAGACCTGAGAGGTCCCAGAAGAAGCCAGCAGTGTCCCAGCAGGTATATCCCTGGAGTGGATGAGGAGCAAGCTTCCAACCATACAGACTCACGGTATATTGATGGCCTGACACCATATATTATTAACCACCTCATTAGCTGGCAGATGTTAACAACAACCAAATATTTAGTCATTGAAGACACATAAATTCTACATTCACAGAATCACAGAATCGATCGGGCTGGAAAGACCTCCGAGATCATCAAGTCCAACCCTCCNGGCACACTGTTGGCTCATGTTGAGCTTCCTGTCAATTAGTACCCCTAGGTCCCTTTCCGCCTCGCTGCTCTCTAGCCACTCTGTGCCCAGCCTATAGCTCTGCATGGGGTTATTGTGGCCAAAGTGCAGGACCCGGCACTTGGCCTTATTGAATTTCATCCCATTCAAGACCCAGACAACCAGAGCTCAGGAGTATCAAACAGCAGTGATCATTTTTTTACCATTTATAATCTTCTAAAAGTGAATGAAAAACTCTGTTAAACCTAGGGAGGTGATACCTCAAGTCTCTTGCCTGCAATTCCTGCTATGACTAGGAAACCCTGCATGTATCCCAGCAGAGAGACTATAAAACACAATATAAACTTAAGAGAGCAAAGGTACAGCAAAGAGAAGACCACAGCATTTTAAGAAGTATTTCCTCCGGACCTCAAAAGGTTAGGAAAATTACCAAAAAGATTGGTGAAGTCCAAGTCAGCATTATCTCTCAGCATTGGATGCTGCCTTTATCAGCATTGGTTCAGATCCCCCTTAAAGACAACCCATACATAAGGAAGTGTTTATTTTAGAGAGGGCAGATTTATGATCACAGCCTCTCAGAGTAGTCACAATCCCAGCAGCAATACACAGAGATTACTGCAGTCATGTACTCAGGCCACGAAGGTGCTTCTTCATTATGCTGAGC
Source organism: Bucco capensis (assembly GCA_013396975.1). Taxonomy (NCBI): domain Eukaryota; kingdom Metazoa; phylum Chordata; class Aves; order Piciformes; family Bucconidae; genus Bucco; species Bucco capensis. The sequence goes on from VWZO01017847.1 coordinate 234,931, forward strand.
AAGACAAAAGTTCCAGCCTCACAACATAACTAGACAGATTTCAAGACCTCAAGGGACATATAGACAGGGTGAGACCTATTTGGCTGAACAGAAGGTAATCCTTGGCCTCCAAATGAAATTTTCTTTAGTCACTTTTACTGTGTTAATGCTTTCCACTGCAAATTTCCACTGCAAAGTTTGGAGACTTTTCCAGTTCTCAGTTATGAACCATGAGCCAAATTATTCACATTTTTCAGGCTACTGTAGTAACTAGAGTCTTACACAGTATCACACTCTGCAGTTTTAATGATACCTTTTGCTCTAGCCCCACTATCCAAACTCAGAGCTAAGACAATCAGTCAGCCATTACTGTTAAGTGTTCAAAATTGAAAAATCTTTTCTTAAAAGCATAACTTTTATCCTACTGTATTCTGAAAGCCAAAGCAAATGCCAGAGTACAAACAAAAAAAACAAAGTTAAAGCTATGACCAGTAGAGACAGAACATTGATCAGTGGTTTCAACCAACTTTCTGCAGTTACTGCATGTGTAGTCAGAACAAACTCTAAAGTGGCTGAGGTTTCTAGTGGTCAAAAGCAAAATACAACCAACAACAAGACTTTTCATATGACAGCTGTACATGAAATTACTGGTGCTTGGTAGCAGCCACATGACAGTTTATGTTCTTTTTAAAAAGTCTGCCATTAAACTGAAGTAACAGTCAAGCTGTAAGACTTGCATCTTCTATTTTAAAAATTATTTTATTATAAATTTTGTGAAACTTCAGAAATGTAACACTTCTTTGTTTACCTCATGCAACTGGCTGCTCTACACACAATGTGACACTGTGAGGTTCACACAAAATTAAATTACAAAAGCAGAGTGTTGTGACTTCTGCCTCCAGCAAGCCCAGCTGCAATGCATCTTTGGTATGATTTAGCATGAGGAACAAGATTCCTATTAAGTTTTCTTGTCCATACCGAGCAGTATGGAGCAGCACCAGAGAAAGAATTTACTAAACCCTCTTCTAATCCCTAATTCAGAAAAGTCAGACAGATAAATAGTTTGTACCTGCATTCTCAGTTACCTGCTTCTCTGCCACCTCTTCTCCCATACCTGCTCACTGTTTGTACACTCTGAAAAGAAAGGTATGGAGACTGAAGGCTCTTATCTGCCCACAACCAAGTGCAATGCCTATGTGAAACAGGGCCACAACGGACCACTCAGCACATTAAAAAATACTTTGCTATCATCTATATCTAAACCATCCTACTGGCAATCGACTTAACTGGAAACTAAAAAACCTGCTGACAAAGAGTTTAGTCAGATCTGTTACAAAGATGTGAGTTGTTACTGTAACACATCTGCCAGTCAGTGCCATTTATGTCCTATTTCCCAAGGACATCTGCATAAACTCTGGAGCCTGCACTCTAGGGGGTTATGCAACATACAGAGCTGTGATGAGACCTCCCAGTTTGTCTTGAAGATTTTAGTTCTAAGATTTGGGATCATTTAATGAAGATGAAATACAAATCACATCTTTTAATAAGCCGTTAGAAAGTATAACGTAATCACAGCCCGCAAGCTGGTTAGTCACTGACCTTGCTAAGCAACAGTTAAATTTTATGTTGATTTAATTCTGCAAACACCACTCGCAATAGGTTCACATTGAAAGGTTTACAGCTTTGAAGTAGTTAGAAACTCAGCTCTGCTTTCAGGGAACACCAAGGGCTCCAGTGATGCTGAGCTTTGAAAGAAGGGATGTGATTCCCATCTGACTAGACAGCAGGTTCAGCAATAACACTGACCTCTCTCTGTGTAAATCAGGTCCCAAAGTTAATTCTATTGAAGTCAACACAGCGGTATTGATAAAGAGCAGGCCCTAAGACTTCCAATAAAAAAACTGCTTCCATGTAAGAGATGTGGCTGTAAAATTCACATAGTAGTTGCTTAACATGCATTAAGCAGACTGGTGGTCTATTCCGTAACATATCCAATCTGCTGCTAGTAATAACTCCTTTTCTAAAGAAGACATCTTTGGAAAAATCACAATATAACGTTACTGGAAAATGGCTGTTTTCCTCCTGAAACTAGACTCTTTGCAATGGATTTATATCAGTTAACATTCCTTTCTCACATTTGTTCTGTACAGAGACGTGGGGCATGGTTTCAGTTTTCCCTTTCCCATTAAACAAAAAATACGCAGAGAGAAACTGAACATCAAATGTCTGGCATCATGCAGGAAAAGAAATGCAAGGTGGCTACAGCAAAAACAAAGGATAACAAAGGTGGTGTGAAAGACACTTAATGAAAAAAGCATATCAGAAGTCTACATGCTCTTCCTCAGTATTCTTTGAATCCCAGTTTTGAGTATCAAGTTGAGTGAAATTACACAGGGGTTCGTTGGAAGCACAGAGAGGCTTTAGTACATACATTGGTTCACTGGCTCTGTTACAGAAAAATCCAATCGTATTCTTAAATATAAAAATAATGCCCTAACTGGACTGATAATCTTGGTTTTACAGAACACCAAACACTACCACAGTTATTCAATGAAAACATTATGAGGCAGAAATACTTCACGGGATGCAGATTGTCTTTTTCGTGACTATGGCAACATGCACTTCAGGACAATATTCATACAGTCTTCTTTAGCCATCTAAATTTGGGTGCCTATGCTATGCACCCACTTTCTCTCTGAAACTGGTTTAGAAATACAGACCCCTGCTCTGAGCTGTTCTACAAAAGCACCCTTTAACTTACTGGCTCCACAGGAAACTTATGACCCTAGTTTAGCTCCTAAATTCAGCTCCATAACGAAGAAAGTCTAGATACCCTTTCCTTGATGACTTTGCTTTGCCTGGCATTCAAGTTTGAAAGAACTACTGTATTTACTTTGCAGCCTGTAACTGATTAACGAGCCATTAGCAGCAGAAACATAAACCTTTAAAGTTTTAGGAAGACCCATTCCGGCAATTTCAACGTTTTTTATCTGAATACAAGACACCGTGCACATCAGTGTATCTCAGTTTGATAGCCCATCCAGCAATACATTGAGTGGCCCAAAGACCCACTGAAATCAATTCTGCAGCAAGTGAAATTGCTGTAGACACTCCTAATGGTGGTTACCACTTTTTTCTTTGCTAATAACTTTCATCTGACTAGCTTCTTTGCCAGAAGCCTAGTGTTAGACGCCTCAAATGCATAACTATGAACTGACTTTTAAGAAGGAATAGGTTCCCTAGAGTGATTTTTGTGAGCTCCAGAACATGTCCATCTGCCGCCAACCCCCAGCACACTCTGACGTCTAACACTACAGGAGTGCCCCAGCGTGCAGGGGATGCCTCTTCTCACACCCTTCCCCAGCTTGCCTTTAGTCATCATTGAGATGAAGAAAAGCAGAGAACAGCCATTAATAAGAAAGAAGCTTCTTTATCCCACTTAGTGCTGCTATCCCCTTTTGTCAGCAGCTTGACAAGGACAGGGAATACCTGCATTCCCACCTCTAATGTTGAAACTGGTCCTCTTGAAGTCAGTGCAGTTTACAAGGGATTCAACCTTTTTTTAACAATCGAAACAGGAAGAAAATAATACTCAGAATTACAGTACCTTGCTCAACATCCTCCTCCTGCAGTCCTAAAATTTTAGTTGGAATCTTTCTCCTTGGCAACAAAGAGAGATTTGGGCTGTAGACTGTGAATGCACTTGACAAAACCTCTTTCATCATTCACATTTAACTAGTATATTGCCACTTCTGAAAAGAGCCAAGAGAAGCATTATTTGCCTAGTGTCAGTAAAAATGTTTTCCATTCATTTTATTCAGAAGCTACTGCAACTGCTGAAGAAGATACAGAAAACTACAGATAAGGCTCACATGAAAAGCCTTATCTTTTCATTTAGTCAAGGCCCAAGTTCCTTTGATAGGATAATACAATATTTTTTTGATTATCAGCACTTCAGCTCCATCATCCCAAAGGATAAAGCTCAAGCTCCATTCTCTCATTTGAGGCTAGCAATAAAAAACGTCATGCAGAATGAAGCCTGTGCATTTTTGACAGAATGCTCAATAGTTAGACAGTCCTCTTCTGTTTCCCTCTCACAAAGTTTAATGCCCCTTATTAATCTATATATGCTTTTATGTGTGTTCATCATCACGGTACCTGAACATTGTATTAATCAGAGACATAAACAGTGCAGCTTCCTGTGGCATAGCTAACCCATGCTTGAACTGGTGGGGGAAGCCACTAAATTAAAACTATATTCTGCTTATTTCTATGATCTGTTTTGCTCAGCTATGTTTTTTGTTTTACTGCCTGTAACACAGCAACTCCTAAGAAGACTTGCTTAAAGTCATACAACTCCACATTGTATGTCAACTTGTACGCTCCACTTCACCTTCATAAAGTTCTCATTTTCACATCAAAGTCTGTAGCAGGATGATACAAACATCCCTCATCCTAGTCTGGGTATCTCTCACTAAGTGGGACTTCTAAATAAAAGAAGGATTAGGAGCATGTTAGATAAGCAGCATCTTATCTACCTCTCTATTATCACCTTTTAGAGTGTCAGCTTCTCAAGCTCTCTCCTCTGCCTTCTATACCAAAGTCTAAATAATACCAAAGGAAAAGCCATCATTTTTCCACTTGCAGACACCATTTTTTCTCAGAATAGTCAAAGTTTCATCACAGAAGGAAATTATCATTCAGAAAGTGAGCTTCCTTTGTAAGCCATTCAGTCTGATCCAGTTTCACTGAGACTGTTGATATTATAAATCTCGAAATAAGTCATAACTACAATACAAATCCTCTTTGCTCTTGTATGAACAGTATTACAGATGTCATATGAATTTGCAGATGTGCCTAGAGGAAACCAAGACCCACTTTCCAGAATTTGTTTTAAAGAAAAATTTTCCACCTGTACTGTTCAGAGTGTCATCTAAATTTACGGGCAATAACTAAGACAGTTAAAACTACATGTTTTCTATGGGAGAAAAATACAATCCCAGCATATGAACAGTGAAAAAGGTTAACAGTCACTGCAGAAGAACGTCCCTGCTTACATAACAACCTGGGTTACTTAAAAGATTGGGTAATCTGTGACAGGATGATGGTCACAAATACTGAAGACAATTACAAAGGAAGCATTTTTATAAGTCTGAAATACAAGCTAAGACAGCGACAAAGCAATAGAAAAAGAAAACTAGTCACAGACAAATTCAAAATAGAAAATTTGTGTTAAGTTTTTTGCATTTTGGTGCTCACCTGATTTCATTTGCAAGCAACAGTTAAAAATACTAAAAGTCTCTATGAATGACCCATGGAGGCAGTACAGTAAGAGGCCTTATCATATTTACTTGGAAAATGACAAAAGAGAAAGAGTAGATCAATAGTCATGTAGAGGTTCAGGTTTAAAGCATGTCCTTTGCAACCTGCCAATTTTCTTCCTAACCAAGAAACTCAACTTCTTGTCTTTTCAATTCAGCATGTGTACTTCTCAAAATACTCTGACAGAATAGAAAGACTTTGTTATCTTGTATAATGTCTGCTCTTCATAGCTGCTGTGTCTTCCTAGAAACAAGGGGATGGGAGAGATGGGTACCAGTGGCAGGAAAGCCTGATGCAAGTGGTTCAGCTCATACAATGGCAACTTCAATGGCATACCTACTTCTTGTTGAGCGCGGGACTGCTCTTTGATGAAAAATGTAGGAGAGGAGTTTCAACAGGGAATACTTGCAGTAGGCCGTTACATGTAGTTATTTTCAGGATGATATTGTGCAACAGCACAACTCCACACTACACTGATTTCCCATTGCTCACTGGGTGTGCAGGATGCCACACACCACCTCTGTCAGGACAACATCATTCAGAGAAGAATGTTAAAGGTGAGTCTCTCTTACTTACACCTACATTAGCTCCATGCCCAGAGCTAATGCACTTACACTCATTTTACCAAGAGGTCTACCATGTGGGGATTCTTAAATTGTACTGTATCATCAAATAAATGCTTGATCTGTCTCTATTTCCTTAATAAATCTGGCTTGCTTTTTTTCAGCCCACAAAATTACCAAGTCCTAAGATACCATGGTGATGTGAAAAACAAAAATCACTGAAACAGACAGATACTGTTCTCTTTAACTGAAATGCAAATTCCTTCTTTCACACAGGAAATTTTAGTCAGAACAACTGCATAGACACAAATCTTCCCAAAGGTGACTTTTGTGAATGAACAGTTAACATAATATAAAGCTGAGCTTTGCCCCCACAAAAGGGGACAAAGTCAAAACAAAGCCAAACAAAGAAAGAAAGAGTCAGTAGGAAAAAAAAGTTCTATGTAAAAATGAAATAAATTGGTATCAGGTTATATTAATCTATACAAATGAATAATGAAACAGGCTTATAAAATGTTATAGAAAATTATGGCTGCATAATTTTCATGAATTCTATTCAGTGAATCATTTCTTTCTCCAAAATTTGCAACTTTCATGAGCATGTTATAGGACCCACAAACAAGTAACATGCAATTCCTCAAATACCTGCCTTTAAGGAGACACAGCTATAAGGCAAGCACAAAAAGCACCATGCAGACACTCAGTTTACACACAGAATCACAAAATGGATAGCGTTGGAAGGGACCCCCAAGATCATCTAGTTCCAACTCTCCTGCTCAGGCAGGGACACCTTCTACTAGATCAGGATACTCAGGGCCCCATCCAACCTGGCCTTGAACACTTCCAGGGATGGGGCAGCCACAACTTCCCTAGGCAACCTGTTCCAGCCTCTCACCACCCTCACAGGAAAGATTTTTTTCCTAATGTTTAACCTAAATTTTCCCTCTTCAAGTTTATAACCATTTCCCCTTGTCCTCTCACTATGCACCCATGTAAAAAAAAGCCCTACCTCAGCTTTCTTGTAGGCTCCCTTCAGATACTGGAAAGCTGCTATAAGGTCACCTCGGAGCCTCCTCTTCTCTAGGCTGAACAACCCCAACTTGCTCAGCCTGCCCTTATAGGGGAGGTGCTCCAGCCCTCTGATCATTTTAGTTGCTCTCCTCTGGACACGTTCCAGGAGCTCTATGTCCTTCTTAGGTTGGGGACTCCAGAACTGGACACAGTACTCCAGGTGAGGCCTCACAAGTGCAGAGTAGAGGGGGAGAATCACCTCCCTCGACCAACTGTCTATACTTCTTTTGATACAGCCCAGGACACAGTTGGCTTTCTGGGCTGAGGCTTTCTGGGCAAGTTATAGTTACTTGGGAGAAAGTCTGAAGATCAGTTCAGCATTGTTTCATTTCTGGAATTTTTTTTAAATGCTTGGGCTCCAGATAGTTACATGGAAATTTTTGCTGTCGTTTGTATTCTTTTTTTTTTTTTAAGTTTCTACCCTTCAAGCCCCTGCCAGGAAGAACAATGCTTTAAAATACAAAACCTAGAAGTCTTAAAAACCAGAAGACAGGTAAAAACTTGGATAATTATTTAAAACTTATAATCTTTAAGGCTCATTGTATGATCATTGCAGTCTTGACTTAAAATCTGAGAGCAGAGACTAGAAATAATATTAAAATTAGTAGTAACATTAGCAGTAATTAACACAATGCTAAACAGTGCAAGCAAAACTGAATGTCATCCTTCATGACACAACATTCAGTCAGCAACCATACACATGGACTCCAATAGAAACAAAAACCAAATCTCACTCTTTACATATTACCTGAACAAATGGCAGCTGGAATAAGCAAAATTAGACAAACAGGCCATGAAGGAAAAGAATCGCCACTGCAAATTACTGAAAGCTCAGAGCTGCAGAAGAGCTGCAGAAGCCTCTGGTACCATTATCCTCCTATGGAAAAGTTTCTTTTTCCAATCATTTTAATCCAGTGTCATTGCCACCCTCTAACACAAAGTCTCTCACACAATGTTTTGCACACCAGCTCAGGATCTCTGTGAATAGCTATGTCACAAAATAACCAAGCCATCTTGTACCCTGTAGGTGGCGAATGATTAGGAACTTAAATATACTGCAAGTCATGTCCAATATTGGTTTACTCCCAACTTAGCTACACAGCTGTCAGCACACAAACCACTAAGTTTATACCTCTGTTTCTGCAATTTTGTGTCAAGCAGCATCTGCTAGCAAGTTTAAGCCCCTTAAGAAGAATTTAAAATACTTTATCTCATGAATTGAACATTTTATCGTGTGGATGTCAGAGTAATAGTCCTTTAGATGTGCGCACAGCTTTAAAATGTGTTAGACACTTCTTTGAAAATCTCTTGCCAAAAAGCTATGAAAAATGGATTATATTTCAGGCATCCTGGACTGTTATTGACAACAGAATGGTTTTTTAGCCTGCTATAAGAGTTTCCAGGATCCCAGATTTATCTCTCCATCTCCACATTTCTTGTTCCCTAGCAGCTTGTGTAACTTATCAGTGATACGTTCCTCAGCATAGGCTGTCAGTTCTGTACCCATCTGCAGTGACGTTTTTAAGTTACTAACAAGATGACCTAATCAGCATCTGTTCTTGCTATGCCCATGTGCTGCCATGACATTTCCTTCTTTTTATCATTATTTTTTCACGCATAAAATAATGTTTAGAAGTTCTAATATAACAGGCAAAAATACATTTTTTTTTTTTCGAAAGCACTGACTTCTAAATATACTTCACTTGTAAATATAGGATAAATGCTTGTTTTACTTCTGATCCTTTATTTTTATCTCTTCCTTTTTAGGAGAAGCTCTGCTGTACACAGAGCATGCTACTATATGTGGTTTTCCCATCTTATTATGAGCAATTCTGGACATATTCACATCTCTAGCTCGGCTGTATACTGCATCAAAATTAATGAAGCATTACTTGAAATTGATGGGATTTATTTTTCTTTCCATAAAGCTTAAGACAATCTTCGATACAGATTTTATTTCCAAGATGAATTGTGCATGCTGAAGATAGTAAACACAGACAATGCTTCCAAGCTGCTGTGAAGATGCTGACATGCAAGATGTAGCAGAAACAAATGCAGAAAAACACATATATGTCAGCATTCCAACAGACGCACGAAAGGCAGATCTTACACAGTATTTACAAGGGGTCATTGGAAGCAGCTATCCCTGCAAACATACAGAAGGAGACAACAGACCAGAGCCCGCATCGAGGAAGAGGCAGTAAAAGGTACTGCATTGCACATCATCGTAGGCATGGCTAGCCTTTCAAAAGTACAGCATGATCTCCCCTGCGTCACTGGTATCAAAGAGGAGGAAGAGGAAGATAACAACCCACCAACCACCTGTACCCACTGAAGCATCTACTGCCAATATTTGTAATGGAGTGCCTTAATTTCAAACCCCCAGATATACAGACAGATTGTCTCCTTACTCACACCCATCTTTCCAGGACTACCTCTGTATTTGTTCAGATCTTCAGAACTAAATCTGGTAGAAGGGACTCAGCTAAGTCAGAAACATATTCTTCTTTGCCCCAGAAGATATATGTACAATATTATATCATTATAACACATACCAAAATGTTCCCTTTTGGTTGTACCCTGCAAATAAAAAGCCCCTTGGCCTACTCATACAGTTGTTAGTGCATTTCACGCTAATGAAACAGAAACAAAAAAGTTGCACTTGAATATATAGAGCACTTTTATCTCATTAAGCATTGACTGCAAGAGCATACTCCACAACCTCAACACTATAACCATATATTCCTGTAACCAGCAGAGCACAGCTATCAGCTCAAATCCTTGCAAGGCAGTTGTATCATGATATATTTGCATTGAATGTCATGTTCCAAATTGGAACTGGCAAGCATCTTAGCCTCACACAACAATGCCATATGGAGTTACATCTGATACTCCTTGAACAGAACTCCCTTTCTATGCAGAATACATCAAACGGTGCGACAGTTATGCTATGGCATTTAAATAGTAATAATGCGGATGTGGGGGCTAAATTAAAAATGTGTTGCAAATTAGAAACAATTTGTGCACCAAGATAAAAAAGAGATTCACTGGCTTTTGGCAGCAGCACCTACAGATATGTAAAAAAAAAAATTTACTTAATTACTTATATGTCAGCTTTCTTAGTGGAACAATTATAGGCATAAAGATATATCAAAAATATTAGCACAGAGAGAAGAGCTCAACCAGCAACAAAGATTTTGTTGCAAGCAGATAAAGGAGGAGCTGAGCACTAGCATCCAGTTAGAACAGGGCACAGGGTTAGGCTGGCTCTCAGAAACAGAAGCTCCACTTACCGTTGCTGCTTTAAAACCGTGCAGATGTGAGTTTTGTGTTTGTGCAAATCAGATTCATGTTTTCTACTCACATAAAGAACAGCTGGGATGTCTATGTTCCCTCAGCAATACATCTTTGCTCTGGCCAAACAAGGTCACTTACAGGGAAAGAAATCTAGTTCAAATCTCCCGTTTTAATACTTCTACAAAATCTGTAGTTTATACATTGCAGTGTGCTGTCACCCGCAGCGCAATTCGACCACTTCCTGTCTAGAAACCTAAAATATTATCAGTTATAACCTGTTGCAAGGATTTTTCTCTTTTAAACACCATACGACTTGTCCAGTTCATGTCTAAACCAGACAGTCATTGGACAGTACCACTCACTACAGCCTAGATTAGGATTTGAGAGCTATCATGTCACTGGAGTCCTGTTACCATCGTCTGATGGGAAATCTGCTATTCAGTGAAGGTAACTGTTCAAGGCTTCAGTGTTGGTCAACAGAACGAAAAAGCATTCTAATCTAAAAAGGATATCATTACTTTTATGAAGGCGAAGATTGTCCCAGAAAAACAAAGAAGGTTTTGTCCCAGGATTATTTAAACTTTTTTTTTTTTTTTCTAAATTAGTATGTGGCATGATAAATACTTCAAAAACATTATAAGGGCTAAGTATTTTGGTTTGATTAAGTCAGATTCCAGAGCTTTTTCTTCAGCTCAGACTCATTAATGACTTGACTAGGAGTGCAAGTTAAGTGAAGATGACATGATTCCTTAATTTACCAGACCACACTGATAACTAGTATTTGCCAATTGTTCTCTGAAGGTTCTTGAAGGTCAGAATGCTTCCAAGATGTCCTCTTCTACCAATACTGAAATAGGCCTTCCTCAGCTCTTGAACAAGGTAAGCACCTGCCTTATCCTCTATCTGCTCTGTAGTAACACTGGATTTCCAGCAGAGCACAGCAAAACTGATCTTGCCATGTGTTTTCAGAGATCCTAAATGAATGCATTTACAAGACAACTGTGCTAAGCTAAGCTTTCCAAAGCTCCAAAGCAAAAAAAAAAATACCCTTCATATTACTTTGTAATTGTTACTAACGCTATAGCTTGAAGTATTCAAACCATTCAGAGCATCGAGAAAACATAAATACTGTATCTTGCATAGCACAGCGTGTTCATGCCTGCCAAGTTCCAAATTCCCTCAATGAAGCACAGAGACTTGCTGCTCTGAGGCACACTCCCAGGGACCAAGCAACCAAGCCAGCAGAGCCAAGGCAGCAGCACAATGAATGACTATCAAACTACAATAGCCTACTACCTTTTCAGTAACTCCATCTATGTCATGAAAGCTACCAAATATCTGGGTAGCTTACGAGCAGCAACCCCAGTTGGCCTAGTTCAGATGCACTTTTGTGATACTGCTCACTAGCACAGGGATCAGTGCAGACACTCCTCAGGACAAGTTCACAACAAGGTAAGTCTTAAATGGCACAGAATTCAGAACTTTCCCACATATTCATCTCCTTTCCCGCATAATCTGCCACAATAGTTGGCTTCTGGCAGAAACATCATGCTGCCAGTGTTTTTCAGTGCACCACAGATACTGCTCAAGTTGGGTACTTATACTTTACCTGGGGACTGAAGAAATATGTAGGAGATTGCAGTTCTCTGGACTTGTGCTGCTTGGTGACAATCTCTCATTTTTAAACAGTTTCCATTACATGCGTCCAGATAACAAAAAACAGCACAATATTAAAAAGCAGCCTTTCAAAGGTGTTACTCCTTTTCTGACTTTGAATAGTGGCAGTGATACTTTCTGCATATAGGACAGTTCATTAAGAACTATGAGTGTTTTCAAGATTTAAAAAGAACATAATTTATGTAAGACATTTCAGCAAGAAGGGATTCCAGGAGCTTGTAACTTCACATGAAGCAGAGCAGTGAAATAAAAGAAAGTCCAATTTCCATGGGAACATGAGCCAGGTTTTAAAATAAAAACGTGCCAAGTACAAGAAGATGCCAGTGTATAAAATTGTCAGGTGATCATTTTCACATATTTAGGAACTAATTGCATCATAAAATTTTTATTAAATATAACTTGTCTGTGCATGAAATCCTTTTGACATCTGAGTGGTTATCATCTAACCATACCTCCTTGTACAAATTTTAACCTAACTTTACCTATGTGTAATAATTAAATGAAAGTCAATGCCACCCATCAATCTCCCAAAAGTTTTGTCTTAAAATATCAAGCACTTGCTGCTGAACTGCTTTAGACTAGACCTGACATCTCCAATTTTGTTAACTGATGTAAAGACCAGATAGATATATTCAAAACAAACAAAATTACACAAAAATATGTTTGCAACTACTGCTACAGGAAAAGACAAAATTTGTGCTTGCTGGTTATAAATAACCAGACATTTCCTAAGCTTCAATGGAGCAAAGCTATGGTGCTGTGGTGCTGACAGTGGTATATATGAACTGAGAAAAACAGAACAAGGACCTAATGGTCAAATTCTAACTCGTAACTCAGTTACAAGTATGCAGACTTGCAAGTAGCAGCAAGTATGGAGCTTTATGTGCCATGTAAAACAATATTATCCTCAAGCAAGTAGGGAAAGCTTTTCAAAAGCAGCTAATGGTTTTGGATGGCTTTTATATTGTGAACCTACAGGAGGAACTGAAGTGGGTTCAATTTTCACAATATAAATACTTACAATGTTCTGAAAGATGTCCCAGTTAAAATTTGGTCAGTCACAAATTCCTGCAGCTCAGCAACAAAGCAGTTAGGTTATAACTACCACTCTCAGCTAGGCACAGTCTGAAAATCACTTGGGGTCTTCTGTGGCCCNCTCAGCCTTGTAAATCACATGTCTTATCTATGCATATCCAGAAGAGTGTTAAACTCCAGGCAAGATATTTTTCTTCTCCCCCCCCCCAGTATTTCAGAGGACTCAAAACTCCCTAGCAAGTTTCCTATGTGAATTTTTAAAGGCAGATGAACTAACTTTAGCTACACTGGGAATCATGGTCTAGAAGCAACTTGACAATGGTTACTTTTCACTGTAGCTCTTATTTATCTCTCAAAATAAACTATACAATTTCCCAAATTTAGAATTTAAGTCAAATAAACTTCACGTATATAAAGGTTTTAATTTTATATATATATCACTAGCACAAGTACTAAACTTAATCTGGAATTTAAAAGTACTGACGCAACTTTCTACTGTTGCATTTCTTAACTCCAGCAGCTATACTACCAGTATATTGATCCATACTCTAAATAAAAACAAACAACAAACAAATGAACAAAACCCCCCAAAAACACAACTGGAGTGAACAGGACATATGTATCTCTAGATGACCAACTGCTCTTGCAGATCTTAAGCACAATTTTTCTACAAATTTTTTTTTGCCCTCTCAGCCTTGTTGCTATGTATTCCCCCCCTCCCACCATTTCTTATCCTTTCATTAGTAGGCTATTTGTGCTACTGCTTGACCTAAAGTCTCAAACCAAGCTTGAGTGTTTCATTAGACTGTGTATGTGTTTGTACAGAGCTTACAGAGAGACAAAGAAAGCCATATCCTCTCTGTGTTAAATGCCAAAGCACACAGAAATGAGGACTAAAAAACTATAAAATTTGTAGACAAGCTGCATTTGATAGTATGGGCTTAAGTTATTTCCTAAAATTACAAAAATTATCTCTGGAAGTTGCATAAATAAACTCAAGTTGCTGGTTTCCCAAACTATTGCCGTAACATTTTTGATTGCTGCTTTCATGTCCTGTTTTCACTTCAACACGTGTAAATCTCTTTTTTCTTGGCAAAGCCCTCAGCATAATACTATTGCCTCTGAAAAGCAGAGAGGTATGGGTGAAGCAAACTTCCTCCATCTTCCTCTACAACCTCCATATCCTCAAAGTGAGAAGATAATTTCACCATTTTGAATATACAGAGTTGAAAATTAAAAAAAAAAAAACAAAAAAAACAAAACCCAATCACAGCATTGCACCTCTTTCATTTATTCCTCTCCTTACTAAGCAACATCTGTTCCTTTTCGTTCTGAGTTTACATAAACTAGAAGAGAAATACTAAAAACTGCACCTAACTATGATTGTTTTAGTATCAGCACACACATCCACAACATTTACTAAAGAAGATGGCCAAAGCCTTGGCCTCATTCCCAAATGCAAAGTAAAACCATTTGAATGAAAGACACTCTACAAGCAAAAGATATCTGCTAGTTGCTTATTAAGAAGATAATGACTAACAAGCAGGTAAGATTAAGCTGTGCAGAATCTGTTGTTCTATTTTTAGAGTCTGCAGCCCCAGGCTGAATGCTGAGGTACTGCGAATTACATGAATTATGCTAACATGCTCCACTGTTGCTTACTAGGCATGCTTCCTATTATCGAGACAGGATAAGAGTCTAAAGAACATCTGTACAGACTGAATGAGAGCCAAGACCTCAGTGGATGATCCCACCAACATCAACTTTTTGTTGAAATTTTCTGGACCAGACATGCTGTAAGAAAACTAACAATTTGGGAAATGTTTCTTCCCAAAAGAAATTATTTTAAAAGATAGTTTATAAATGCCAAATAAATAAACAAATGGCATTCCGTTCACTTTTAGCAGGATGTAAAAGGCAAATAATCTGATCATGTGGAAAAGGAGCTGACTTCCAGTATAAATACATATTCTAATCTCTTTGTGTTATAAAAAGAGAAAACGAATAGGATTTAGGTCATATCCTTCACACTGCAGAGAACATTGAGAGATAGGCCCTCCATCTGATTTCTAACACAGCCTCTCTCCATGTGACTGTAAAAGGGCCCACAGCTACTTCACATCTTCAAGCTTCTCTCTGCTTCACAGTGTAAGATTGGTGATGCCACCATTTGTTCTGCCATGAATACTTTTTCATTTCACAATTCAGATCAATGCTAGTCACTGGGCAACTCTAATCAGATCGCTTAGGATACGTCTTTTACAACTCATGTCAGGACACATAGAAGAAATGCATAGCTCCTGAAAAAAAACCTTCAGAACATGGTGGAGCTTATAAAAACTCTGGTAGGAGAGAGGAAACTTAGTTTGGTAAGACCTAGAAGAAAGAGACTGCCTTAGACCATGACAAGCAAAAAACCATCTTGTTCTAAGCAACTCTAGAAGAGCATCTATCATCACTACCATACAGCCATACAAGAAAAATACAGGACAAAAAAAGCAAGTAGAGAAAAGAACCTTTCACCTTAAGTAACCATCACATGACACAAGGGAACAAACAAGTCTGATGAGCTGAATGAAGTTCATCAAATTCCCAATGAATTGCCATCCCGACTTGTGGGTGCAGTAAAAAAGTAAAATCACTCTTTTCTTCCACAGTGGCTTCACAATGTGACTTACTCATATCAAAGTGGTAAACATCATGGATGTTTTTTTCATGTGTTGTTCATGGGAACTCCTCCAAAAATACAAGCAAGTTCCTCTGAGCAACTTCACACCCTTATTCAACATTGCAAATGACACAGTTGATCCAAGACTTAAATTCCTAATATTGTAAAATTAACTCTTCAGTGAGCAGGATTTACAACAAATCCTTTACAACCAGAAGTAGAAGTTCAGGACAGACAACATTTTGTAACATTTGGAACTAGGAATCGTGTCCACAACATTTATATCCAATACTTACATTAATACCCATCTGTTCAGATGGCATGGTGCCTACTTTGAAGTCAGATGAACCTGGCACAGATGCCAAGAAGTTATACATGATTTTCACTGCAACACTGTGGGGACCATACATACTGCAGAAAGGCTCTTTCTCTTCCTCATTTACACGGAAGCACTGTTGTTAAAGAAGCTCAACTGCACTTCTTTAAAAGACAGAAAAATTTTCAAAAATGAGTGAAAGGTGACAAGACTAACTTCATGGGGTTTCTGGTAGCCAATTAGACTGTGTTGCTGCAGCTATAATGTAAAGATGATATAATACAGAATATCAGTCTCTCTCCTTCGCTCTGCAAAGGGGCACAAGGGAGAGGCAAGATGTAAAGGCAGATATGAATAGCTCACTAGCTATTACAGAAAAGATAAGCTGTAAGAGCTATGAACATACATCAAAGCACTAGCTCCAAGGAATGGGAATTTAAAGGAAATGCTTTTCATAGGACCCTTCTTGTCTGATGCTTCTTGAATCTGTTAACAAACACGGTACATGGGAAAAACACACACATTTCTGAAGGATTGCTTCTCAAGACAAAGTTTTAGCTTATGAATATGGGAAATCCTTAGCAAAGTAAAACAGAAAAAAAGATCATGGCCTCTACATTACATTAGTCAATCCAAGCTAAAGGCAGCAGCAATCTGAAATTTCGGATATGAGGAATACTAAATGCAAATGACTGTGGTGGTTCATAGCACAGGCTGGTAAGGAAGCTAAGGGATGTTATGACTGAAAATAAAGATCATGTTATAGCAATGCCTGGATTCTGTACCACAAAAAAAAAAAAGAATTAAAATGTGTTAAATATTAAGGACCTGCTTCATGTAGGACGATTAACAGTGAACAGAAGAGAAACATGTCTGTTTTGCATGAAATTCATAGGTCTAGTCAGATACACACAACAACAACATCTGCATAGCATCCTGTGAAATCACTCCTTTTAAATGGCACTCTGCAAATGAAACACTATTTTTTTTGGGGTAGAGTCTCATGTAGTTTTGAACCAAATTTCATATCCACTCATATTGCCACACACACAAAGAACTGACTAAAGCACCAATCCAATTTCATACAGTACATTTGTTAAATTAAAAAAAAGAAAAAAGAAAAACCAGAAAACTCCACCTGTGACTGAATGCTCATAACAATGCAAACACATTTTTTGTTTCTTAACAAAACAGAAGTCATATTATAAGATTGAGTATCTGCATTTCCATAATTCAAAATGCCACTTATTACCAACTATTACATCAATTAATTACTTGAGCATTAACATTTTGATTACTGTTAACACAAATGCTACACTATATTTCTGTCTGGTTTGGAATATCACATATTTTTATGTGTTGAACGGCAATATCTTGTCACTCACCACAGGTAGGTCTGTCTGGCAGAAAAGCCCTTCTGCCCACTAACACAAGTCTGGTTCTCCACAGTCCATCCTCTCCAGGCTCTTGGCCAAGAGACCTTGTGTTAAGCAGACAACATTTTTTTCTTCCTATTGCATACCGCCTTCTTACTAGACCAGGCTATACCTCACCATTATCTCTCCACTACAATATCTCACAGCTGCATCTACCACCTCAGCACTGCCTACTCAAGCCTGTCCTCAAAAGGAGCCCTTCCAGACCCCAGCACCTTTGGGATCATCTCACAGCACAGGCTGCTGGATGCTTGCAAGAAGTAGTGGGTCCTTCTGCTAATCACCTACATCACAATATGCATAAGTTAACTAATGCCTATTTGCAGGAGCTGTAGGTGTGAAGCAACTTTGAAAACTTTGTCACAATTTTCCAATAATTAGATGAAAATGCAAAAGAAAGGACTTTGGGGAGCCTTGTAGTGAAAGGCACAATTGCAGCAGTTCACTCTGCAGTTGAGGTGAATTCAAGTCCTGCTCTTTTTAATAGCAGAAAACTTCCAACTTTTGTCAGGATTTTGCTTGTGAGTTTGCCACTTAACTACAGCTCGTGTGTTCAAATTTTCATATTTATTCAAGTTAAATACATTTGCCTCTTCTGTGAAACTTTACATATAACAAACAATGAGGATCAAAAATTTGCAAAAATTTATGTTTGTTCCAGAGTGACTTGAAAGGAAGTTCAATTCAAGGCCTTTAATTTCCTCCAACGATCTTTAATACCATCTTATATGATTAATCATAGATAAAGAGATTCTATTGTATTCTAACGCTTTAGAGCTGTTTCAAACTTATGTGTATTAAAAGATATAAACATACAAAAACCTGGGTCTTATGTTCTATGCTTGAATAATAGCCAGAATAAGTATTACTCTAACTTAAAGATGGGTTTAATCTGTGCTCTATTTAACCAACAAAGCACTTGTGCTGCTAAGACCAAAAGTCTTAAATATTTTCCTTCTGGCTGGATGGTTTGGAGTTTCACTCACAGGTATGTGTGAGATANACCTAGCCATACATACATGTGTGAGATAGAAAATATCCAAAAAGGAGCTCGTTATCTAGCTAAATGGTGCCAAATGTGCCAAGAGGTTGAATCCCCTTTCTTTAATGTGTTAATATATACTGTGCCCACCTCAAATCTTTAAATAGTGTGCAGAAACACCCTTCTAGAAGGAGACGGCCATCAACAATTCGTTTGAAATGTACTATTCAGCTTGGCTTCCTATATTGAAGATCTCTCAAAAACATGCTTTTTGAGTAGTACAGTTGTCTCTCATAATTGTCATGATAAAAGATGGCATGTATAGTACTCATTCAGCTATTACTGAATACATCATAAGCTGCTACAGCAACTACTTTTATATAGCAAAGAAGCATCCTACATATTGTTGAATAACCTTCCAAAAGTCATCTTATTTTTATGAGTCTTCTATTAAAATCTAAGCTTTCAGTAAAATAATTTCACATTAGTAAAAGTTGTGATGAGTTACTGTATTACCACTGCTTCCATAGTATTACCTCTTCTTACATTCCAGTCTATTACCTTTTGAATTTTGCACCACTGAAACCAATGAGAACTTTTTTGCTGGACTTAGAAACACTTGATTTTGCACACAAATATGTACATTATAGTAACAGCATAACAGGGTACAAATGTGACAATATAACACACCAACAAACATGTTACTTCTACTATAAGTACATTTTCCCCATTGTGTTAATATATGCTTACAATTAGACACTGCTGCAACAAGACAGTAATTGAATCCCACACATTTTCACAATATTACATACATGATTCTCATACCTTAATTCAACAAGTCATCATAAGTCCTCAAGCAACACGAATACAGACTGACTCCAAACGAACTAGCATTATGCCCTATATTGGCATTCTTCTGAAAATAAAGATGTTAACCATTATTTTCTTCTATACTATAACCCAGTCTGTGTTTTGACATACCATGCTGCATGTATATGCTTTGGGTAGGAGAGCTTGAGAACTTTCAAAGAAAATGAATAATCTAATCAGGTTACAGATTGTAGCTATTACACGGACATAAACCCAGAAAAGTGCTTCTAGGATCTGTATTGTAGGATAAATTATGTTCCACACAAGAGTTTCTTTTTGGAGAATGAGGGTTACATAACTGTTTATAATTTGTTAAACCAAATTACACAAACTATGTACCCGAACTCCCAAAGAATCCAACAAATCCATTTAGTTGACCAACATTTATTAACATTTTTGCCTATGCAAGTACCTGTTTACTGGATCATTTTATTCTAATAATGTATTTAAAAGAAGAAACCTAAGAAATGTTAACACACTGCATAGTACTATGAATCTATTTTCTTATCTATCCAAAGTTTTCAAGAGAACACCAAAAGTGTTCCAATGCCAGAAAACAGCTGAAAAAAATAGTATACTGAGATACCTCTTTTGCTTCTACCTATCTCATAGATTCAAAAAGGAATTTTCTGCAGCAATTTGTAAATGTTATCTTGCTTGATATGTTAGTTTAAATCAGTTTAAGAAATGTGCAAGCTGTTATTTGGGTAAGTATAATCTCTGACAAGGGAGCTGCAATACTCATAAAAGTAAAGGAGGTACAAATTGTGTACCTTCTGAAACAACAAAGTAGTTGCTACATGATTCGTCATCGTGGCTAGGCTTTGCGAACGAAGNAGATTACAACTGAATGAAACATAGTTTCCTTGCTCTCTTTTCACTATCAGCGGAAACCCAGAACCCCTTAAGACTTACTTCATTCTTACCATGCCATGAGAATTAGAGGTTTTAACCTCCCACAGTCAGCAAACGCAAGGTTCTATGTGCAGACAATATGTTGGGGAAATAAACTCATAAAAACTTGCATTTTATAAGACTATTTTAGTGAAGTTACAACTGGAACTGAGTGTCATCTGCTGTGTTGGTATAAACTCAAGGTCTCCGCTGCAAGCAAGTCGGTGTAAACACTCTGCTATTCTCTGGCACCAAGTTGTGGACTCCTACTCTGATTTCTCCTCACTACAGCTTACACACCTCTCTTAAGATATGCAGTACAGCTTTTTTTCAAGTACGTGAAGTTAAGCAAAACTCATTGTTAATTCTAACTGTCATGGTTAATTTCTTGATGGGTACATCTTGTATCTCCACTGAAGCTATTACTATATGTAATTCAACATGGAAAATATTAAAACAATTTAATTTATTCATAAGGATTTATTTAATAAATTATTGATATGGCCCTTATACTTTGAGAAGGAGACCTAGGATGGAAACAGCAAGCTACCTGCTTGTAAGAAAGAGCTTCTGAATCTGATTTATGAGCTCAGTGGTGGTGAGTGCTCAGTTCCCTCTACATATCTGCAAATTAGACCATTTTCAAGTGTGCAGGCAAATCCCACAGCTGTGAAGCATTCCTAACTCTAAGTCACAAACATCTAGACTCAGGTATATTTTCAATAAGAAACTGGTATGTGAAATTACAGTGAGAGTGCCTCATCAAAAGCACAATCCCCAAAATCTTTTTGTTTCTGTTCTGTGGAGTAAAAGCACACAAAAAGCAGAAGCAACCTCTAACAAAGGATATTTTTGTTTCCAGCTTCAGAATCCATTATTTCACATTTATACCTCTTGCGGCTTCTTCTATGAAATCTTGCAATTCTTAACTACTCAGTGGAAATTACTCACCAAATTCATTGCCCACTATGCTACTGCAGATGTTACTTTCCAGAAGACTAAGAAGTCTGATTTTGTTTGTGTTGGCAGGACTTGGAGGCCGTTCTTTGATATAAATGTGAAATAGCAGAAGAACTCTGCTTAATAAATCTCACCTAAGTGTCATGACAGGAAATGAAGAGTATTATTCTATATATTCATGTGAAATACCAGGGTTTACTTTCCAGCACAAAACCCAAAAATGTTGTGTCTCACCAATATCTCAGCATATCTAGTAACAATGAGTCATTGTGGAACCAAAGGAAAAGTGAAATTCTAGTTCAACTGAAGTTCAGGAAAGCTGCCACTAATCAAAAGAAATCCTTGAAACTTTGCCACTTACATTTTATTGAAAATAGAATTTTACTCAATATTTTTCTTTTAAGAAAAGTAAAATCCAAAGTAATGGGGTTTCTGTTAAGCTTAATGTATATAAGAAGTTTCTGCCAATACAGTTCAGGACGCAAGAATAGTATTTTTCAATTCCTACCTCACTAGGAACTTGGAACTTGCACTTACAGCTTTACCATCCTAAAGATTTAATATAATTCCGTACACCTGTGTCCCACATCACATGTTCTATGGATTATCTCTTGCAGTATAAACACTTTCACAAGCTCTGCCTCACAGGCTAGCTTCAGAAAAGACCTTGAAGAAAGAAAAAATATTTTAGGATAGTTTGTGAACACAGCAACAGAGCTTTTTCTGGAAAGTAGTGAAACAAGGAAGAAGAGGGGAATACAAACCAAAAGAAACAGAAACAGCTCACAAGCAGAATGCTTGGTCTGAGCATAGGATGAAGCAGGACAGGAGACAAATGTGAACATTAGGCCAGGAGCACCTAAAACAACACGATTTATGTAGTGTTCTTAACAAATAAATAACTTTCCTTTAAAGAAATACCAAGATATCTGGTTACTGTGTTCTTTGCAGTTGCCTTCCATGAACATGTCCTGTTTAGGAGAGATAGGCTGGCAGG